>WSXT02197153.1:0-19111 GCA_011762715.2 Neuroterus valhalla
ATCTCCCCGAAGAAATCGGGCCCCTCCCGATTTTCATCCTTGAGCCCCTCACCCCCTAAACGAATTTATGGATACGAGCCTGTTTGTACATGGTACTTATTCTACAACAATGTGAGGTTTTTTTCAGAGGAATTTGAAAGAACAAGGAGTCTGTAGGATAGAAATGAGGAGAAGAATTCATAACATTGTCATGACAATTCAATGTTCATGACAATCAGCAAATCGAAAATTAACACTCAAAGACAGGCTGGAAAATCATGAGAGTGCAAAATCGTGGACGTCGGTTCCGTACCACCCTTTAGGGGTCGGTTTCGGACCACCACGTCTTTTTTCGAAAAATTACTTGTCGTTCACTCATATCGATGCAAGTTTAATACAACCATAACCGCGTTTTATAGTCGAAGCCTTAACAAATCGAAAAAACCTACCTTCGGATCTTTCACAATAAAAAGAAACACCGAGAACGCGATTCCCCTTCAGCTCCAGAATAAATTTCGTGACTGTCAAAACTGAAAATGTTTGAAAAACATAGGTTACATGACGAAAGGCGGATGACGGCATGCCTCCAAATTGTCGGTAATATATAAGCTTTCAGAAGCCACCACCAATAAATTTTGCGGCAGCACGTGTATTGAGAAGCATGTGGGATGGGACCACCGCACAGTGGTTCCAAATGCCTAAGAGGTGGCCAAAACTATAAAAGGTCGCTGACTACGAATCTGGTGTCAAGAATTTCAAAAACGAAATGGCGGATCCATTATGGTGGATGAGTATGCCGAATAAAGTTTCGATTCTTTTCAAGATTGGTGTAAGGGGGTTGGGAGGTTGCTGATTACGAATCTGGTATTAAAATTTTGTTGGTTGAAAGTGAGTTATGCACCAATTCTATTGGTGCACAACTTTGATGCATTTTGCACCAAAAAATAATGCAAAATTTTCTGTGAACTCCATAACATTCGAAAGAATGATCATATTCGATAGTACTTTTGCATACGTTCCCAGGGACCAAAAAGACAGGTCAAGATCGTTTACCAGCTATTTCGATCAGGAATAAAAGGGGGGGAAGAATCATTTTGAAAAATTTTTGGACTTTCATTCCCATGGTTTAAAAATCGTAAGTACGGTTTCTTCTAGCAGGTAGAAAGTGAAAGAATTTATCCTCATGATTTTTTTTCATAAAAACAAAATTGCCGAAGTCGTGGCATTTTCAAAATTCAAAAATATAAACGGAAATGAGAATTTTCAGCCGAACAACGCAAGATTTGAAGGAAAGTTCAAAGAAAAAAAATGTTTCTTTTTGGGAGCCCTCCTAGATGACCTTTTAACTTTTCGAGTCTTCTCAAACAATCGAAAATTCAAATTTCAGTCTCACAAAAGATAATGAAAAATCGAAAGATTCATTTTTTGGTCAAACTATGCAAGGGAAAAAATAAAAGAAATAGAAATTAAAAAATATTTAAAAAACTAAAATAAAAACTAAACTTTTAATGATAAATGTAAACTAAACTTGTGCACCAAGAAAAGATCTACAAATTTGGTAAAATTAACTTTTTGATAGGACAAGTAGTTTGGATTTATTCATAAAAATCCATATAAGAAATGAAAAAATTAACTTTTTGACAATTGACACAAGCTTAGAAAAAATCAAATCGACACAAGTTCTTTACCAGGAAAATATCTTCAAATGTGTTATTAACTTCTTTAACAGGATATGAAGCTTTCATTTGAATCAGGAACAATAGCTATAAAAATGAAATAATGAAATCACTCTTGAAAAAATGACTAAGGCTGGCACTTAAGATTGAGAGAGAAAAGTTATTCACTCGAAAAATATCTGTGAATTTTTTATAATCTTTCCCATTGGACGCGTAGTTTTTCTTCCAATTCTAAAAAATGAAATTAAAAAATTGAATTTCTATAAAAACTACACAGCATATGAAAAAAATTAGGCAACATAACTTCTCTACCGTTTTGGACAAACTTTGATCGAGTGCGCAGCACAAGGCAGGCTATGAGAATGTATTCGTTGAAGCCGGAGAAGCTTTAACAAAAGAGAATCTACACTCACCAAATTAGAGTAGTGGACATTTCGCTTTTGAGTTTCACAATCTTTTTATACAACCGTAGGGAGGTACAAAGGCCGAGCGCGGAGCGTGAGGTGAGATTACCATCGAGCGCGAAGCGCGAGATCCGACAGACGCGTGCCCGGGGCGCGTTTAAACTTGTGACCGAAGCGAGCCGCGCGCGATGAGAATGTGCTCTCGCAGCGGGCAGATTTTTTTTTTATTAGATTCATAGTTTTTTCGTAACTTCTGAAAAATTTTGTTGAAAATCGATTTTTTTTTATGAGACCTATAGTTTTTGTTTACAACATGATAACGCAGTTGACAGAATGAAAAATTACCATTTTCTGACCAAACTATGGCAGACAACGAGAAATAGTAATGTGAAAAATTATTAACCAAAAAAAGTTCTCAAAATTTTGTTTGAAAGATTTTCAAATGAGACCTATATTTTTCTTTTTGATCGTGATAACGATTTTTAAACAGTGATAAATTCCATTCGCAAGCCAAGTCATGCGAGATATCAATCTCAAGAGTGAGTATTATACAATGAGAATGTGTTCCGTAAACCGTTAGAGCCTTAAGTAAATTAATTTGAAACTTTTATCAATTAAAAATTATAACTGATTTAATGCAATTCTGAGAAGTAGAGGTTTCTAACAGTCTTGAAATATTTGCAACTCTGTATGCGGTTCACACTATAAAAAGAACTGAGCGCAAAGCGCGAGGCTTATTCCGTATAGATCCGAAAGACGCGAGCCTTTTTGTACGAATGAATGTTTCAACTTAAAATGTGCATAATTCATTTTCGGTTAAAAAGTAATAAATTCATTCGATTGAAAATTTGAAGGTCATATTGAAGATTCATTTTTTCAAGAGGACAATAAATTATTTGGTTGAGAATATCTTATAGCAAATTCGTCTTCCTGTTATAAAATCTTCATATTATAGATGAAATTTCGTCTTCTTGCGTGCAAACTCTTTTGTTTTGATAGCAATTCCATCTCATGTGCTAGAAATGCCACTCATTCGTTCAAAATTAATATTTTTCGGCTCAGAATTTGAGTAGCTTGTTGGTATCTTCTTCAAGTAGGAAAAAACTTGACACGCGTTGATAGCGCGCGTATAAAGCCCTTGTGGTGGTTCAAAAAAAGGATGACGAATAATCGTGGTACTAATTTATCAATGTTTTTCATTAAATGAGTTCCGACAGAACTGAAACGCAATTGTTGACGTAATGTCACTTTGAATTTGAGCTGCCAGTCAAAGCTTTGCAGACGTAATTTCCGGTTTTCTTTATTCACAGGATCCCATGCATACAAAAGGACGCGGATTCGATTCTGTAATTATCCCCACCATGAGTCTATACCAATGCCACTCTATTTCATCAGAGCAATTTGCAATACATCTGATTATAACTAGAGGGCTGCCTATAGACTACATTACCGATTTTACGAATTTCAAGCCTGAAGTAATAACCATAAAATGATTCGGATAAAAAATAACATTAAAATTAGGTAATACTGCAGAATCACGCCTTTGGAATTTGATAATTCTACTTGCAATGTTTATTTCCATAAATTTAATCAATCATTAGAAACAAGAATCACTCGAAAAAAGCAAGGAAATTACTGTTTTGCAACATATTTCATGAAATAGAATGTTATTTTTTAGAGGTTAGATTTTCGAAAATGTGTGGTCTCATCTTAAACTCCTTTCCGCAGTAATTAAAACGTGTTTTTTTTTAGAGGGAACTTAGAAAAAAAGGTTCAAGATGTGACAAATCACTCTTTTGTGGCTCTTTTGGATCCAGTTTCAGCGTTTGATCGTGAAAGGAGCCAAGCGCCATGTGTAGGTCATGGCGTAGGTATAGTTGCAGACACTACAGGCACTACAGGCTGAACATCTCCAATGCATTTACAAAATAATGGTATCTTTGTGTTGTTCAGAATTATACCACTAAATTCTCACTAATAATAGAGACATTCAAGTTCTTGTGTTTCTACGGCTCTTTATACTTCTTCTCCTTAGGGTCTTATTTACACATTCTATCCATTCCTTCTTTGGTCTGCCTCTGGGTACGCTCCCGTTTACCCTACCTAGATACACTTGCTTTGTTAATTGTTCTTCATCTATTCTCTGACCGTGACTGAACAATTTCAGCAAATTTATTCCACTCGTGTCAAACAGTTTTTCTTCTAAGCCTTTTTTTTGTAAACCGGCGTAATTGAGAAATTCCCAACGAAATAGTGTATTTTCCAACTAGAAAGATAAATTTTCTATAGAAAAGCGCCATCCCTAACACAAAAGTATTAACTATCAACGAAGAAGTTGCTTTAAGGAAAAAGAGTTGGAATTGCCCTAAAAATCATGAATCTTCGAAAACAAAATAGTACATTTGGATACGTGTGTGAGAGGTAATTATAAAATTACCTCTCACACACGTATCGGATAGTATTTTATACCATGAGAGCAGGCGCGTCGGAGCCGTGTGGGCTGGGTGGCCCATCAAAATTTCTCCGACTAACAATTTTGTAATCCTAAGCTTTTTTTGCATTTGAAATTCATAATTATATTCATTTTCTATTTGGCGAGACAACCTATGAAAATATTCGTTCCGACGCGGATGCATGTGAGCCGAAGAAAATAATGTCGAAATTCTGATTTTGAGGTTATAGTGGTATATAGTAAATGTTGACGAAGTATGTAATTTTTCTATGGAATATTGAGAGAGAGGTCAATTGAGAATAAGAAATAGTTCCATTTAACTATGAGAAGGCAAATTCAGAACACAATAGTTAAATTCTGAACACAAAGTATGAATATTTAACAAACAAGATTGATGAGAATAGAATGGGGAATACTATTCTCTCTATATTTTTCTCAATTCCATCTACCCTGGTTGACAAGATTACATATCTTAATAAATGAACCAGATTAATGTTCGACCAAACAAGACGAATTCTTAACGAACTTTATGAACATTCTGCCAAATTCCTGAGATTTCTACCAAATTCATCAATTTTAACTGAAAGGAAAAATGTTTGCAAAAAAATTTAACTTTAGGCCGTTTAGTTGATTTTTGGAGGACAAATTTTCAACCAAAGATGACGTTTCTACAAAACAGTTAAACTTAGACAAAAAGGACGTTTTTCTGGAAAATAATTCAACTTCCAATCAAATAGTGAAGTTGAAGTCTCCAACGAAAATCTTACTTTCACTCAGAAAGGTGAAAAAAAACGAATAAACATTTATTTTCTACCATTAAGGATAAACTCCTAGTTCGAAAGAACTAGAATTCAACTAGTAATTTGAAAATTATATTTTTTGTTGGAAATTCTTATGAACGGGTAGAAAATTATGTGTTTTGTATGAATTCTTTTATCAAAAATTCATGTATTTTCTCAAAAATCATTCATTTCGGTTACAGATTTATCTCTTTGTTTGTAAATTTCAATATTTTCTGAAATTTCAACAGTTGGGTTAAATTTCTTTCTTGATTGAGAACTATTTTTTCATTTACAATTAAACTATTGGGTTGTAAACTTGTTATTTTGTGTTGCAAGTTGAATTCCTTCCGAAAACATTTCATCTTTTTCAGTTGGTAAAAGAACTATTTGGTTGAAAAATATTTGTTATGTCATTTGCTGTCTGTAGATTAAATCTTTGTTAAATTTCATTCTGTTTGATTGAAAATTTAACCAATTGATCGAAATACCATACTTTTCTCTCAAAACTTTATTTTTCTTCAAAGATTCATCTCCTTGGTTGTATATCAATATTTCTAAGGTTTGAAATTCAACTGTTAGGCAGGAAATTTTCCAATATGTCACAAGCAGTCAACAATTATTATGTTAAAGTTTTCTTCTGTTTGACTCAAAAATATTCCTCAGTCGAACGATAATATTTTTTGTTAATTGCTTATCTTTCAGGTCCAGATATACAAAAGTATGAATAATTTTTTTCTCCTTGATCGAAAAAGTTCTTTTGATTCAAAATCAAACTATTTGGCTAGAAATTCGTGATTTTAGGTTCAAGGTTATCTCTTTTGCTTGAAAAGCCGAAATATTAGATACATTTTTGTTCTTCATTCTGGAAAAAAATTTCTATGACAGAATTGAACTTTTTTTCGGAAATTCATTTTTGGTTGCAAATTCAATCATTTTAACAGACGATTTAACTACTTAGCCGTATATTCATATTTTTGGTTGAAAATTTAACCGTTTCGTAGAGAATGTGCTTTTTCTGCATAAAAATAGAACAATTTGATTGAAATTTTCCTCTTCCTGACTAAAAAAACTTCCTTGTTCAAAAGTTGTAATTTTTCTTAGCATATTTGAAGATATTGGTAAAAAATTCAACTGTTTGGTTTCAAATACACGTGTTTGAGTTAGTGATTTTATTTTTTTTTGTAGAGAACTCGTTTTCTTTCAATGGTACATAAACCATTACATTCTAAGTCACTTATTTATTATTCTTTTATATCATTAAATTTTCATTCAGTATTTATCATGCTTGTTTGAAAATTCAACTTCTTGATGGCGAATCAAACTACTTTTTTCCAAAATTATTTTTTTTTTTAAGCATTATTCAAACATTCTCTTCAAATTCTTCTCTTTTTGACTATAAAATCTCTCCTGCTTGAAAATTTGAGTCTTTTCTTGCAAATTCAACCGCTTACACAGAAAATTGCACTATTTGGTTCGCAATTATTTTTGTACTGAAACTTTAAATATTCGATACAAAAACTCAAATGTTTCATAGAAAACTTGTCTTTTCTATTCAAAATATCAAATTTCACATTCTTTCTTTTCATTATCGTTTTTATCTCAAAGATTCAACAGTTTGGTTGAATTTTTCTTTCTTCATGGGAAAATTTTTTCTATTATTCGAAGTCAAATCATTTGGTTAAAAAATCATCCTTTCGTGCCCCAAGTTCGTTTATTCTGGAACAAATTCGTTTTTCTTGGGTTAATTCAACTGCTTCTGATCTAAAATGGAAATATTTTTGGTTTATAATATGGAATTTTTTGTTGATAATTCATTTCCTTTGGTTGGAAATTCAACTACCTCATTGAAAATTAAACCAATCCACGAAAAACTTTTTTTTTGTTAAAAAAACTCGTTTTGTTAAATAATTATTCTTTTTGATTGAAAAATTATTTATCCCTTACTTTAGAAGTCTGATTGCTTCTATTTCGGGAATGATATTCATTCACCCTATTACAAAGTTTTTTTAGAAAATAAATTTTGGATTACTTACGTCTAAATAAAACACAGTCAATATTTTTTGTGAGCTGCACTTTTTTTTATATAACTGCGGAACTGACACTGATTGGTATTAATCTATCGGTATTCAACGAGCCGTGCAAAGTCAATGCACGAGTTCACGAAGCATAGAAACTAAGGATAAAAAGAATTCATAAATATAGAACAATGAACACTGTCAATTGGAAAATGACATGCAGGAAAACGAAGTGTCGTATAAAGTTCTATAATTTCTTCGAATTTCCGCGAAGAAAAGAAAAGGAAACCGACGAGTAGTTAACAATTACTAAGAAGATCTAGGCTTCGACGCGAATTATGTATGTGGTTTCTTTTCCCCACCTTGTTGAGCAACATTGACAGTGGAATAAGTATAAATCAAGGTTGTAGAAATATAGTTCAACACAATCTCTCTACCTAGATAATAAATCCATTTCAAGCCATACAGGTAGTGCAACTTCATAATCATTCTTATTTCTAACATGTAGTTTTAAGACAGGAAATAAGAGGGGACGTATTTTGGAATTTTTTTTTCCAGAAAATGGACCAATTTCATTCTCCCCATTTCTGATGTGACTTTTGAAGGGTTACATAAAAGTAGAATTCCAACTATACCTTTGCTTATATGTGTCTTTCGCTTCTTTTTGCTCCCCCCTTCTCCTTCGAGTCGTGCTTTCATTTCTCTCTCCTGTGTTCTTCCTCTTCCACACGCCCTCCTTCTTTTCCCGTAACTCCTTCGAGTTTTTCCACCTCCATCTATCGTTCTCGGTCCTATCTCCATATCAATCTCCTGAGAATTCTTTTGCTATCTTCCCATCTCCTCCTTTCTCCTCATACAACCATCAAAACCCATTTTCCTATGCCTCCTCTATTAATTCGCGCCCTATAAAATTTCTCTTTTCATCCTTCTCCCGATACAATACTTCTTTTACTCCATTTTTCGTCTCCATCTAGTTTGTACATCTCTGCCTCTGTGTTCCCCGCCATCTTTCCATATGTTCAAGCAATCCTCTCTTATCCTCCTCGAACGATCTGCTGTATCTCAATTCTCATCCTTCCCTTATTCACTCCCTCATTCTCCCCCTCATTCCTTCTTTGATCCTTTACTCATTCCCTCATTTCATTCCTTCAACTCCAACAGCTTTTTCTATCTCCATCCCTATTGTCTCCATCCACAATTTATACATGTAGGCCCTACATGTCTCAGATACCCTCATTCTTTTTTATTAACTCGTATAGTTTTTTGCAACTACATTTGTATGTAACCTCCTCTCTTCTTCCCTAGAATTCACTGTAAATGCTGCCGTCATTCCCTGTCTCATCCTTCCTGCACATACAGCCATCCATATCCTTCCATGTCCAATAAATGTATTCACATTCTATTCTCATCCTTTTGTTTCTCTTGTTCTTCTCTATCCCCTTTCTCTACTCGTTATCTTCACACATACCTTGTTGGGAAAAATGGACTCCCTTTCCTCTATATCTTTATGAGTGTACGATCCCTACTGTACCCGTGCTTGTACATGCATATCGCTTCTTTTTTTATTTTCCTTCTTACCACTGTTTTTATCCTCTTTCCTCCATTCGCTTTGCTCCATATGCCTTCTACCCATTAGATACTCCCTATTTCCTCTCCTCATCCGTCTGCCAATACAAAGCTCCTTCCACTTCATTTCTTGGTGTCGATCTTGCTATTCTTGTCCATTTCCAACTTCCCCCTACCGTCATCTTTCTGAATATCTCAGCAATTCTACTCTTATTATCCTACACTATATTCATTCTATCTTGATATTTCTTCCCTGATCTATCTATAACCTGTCTTCATCTCTTTTTTCAAATTAAGAAATAAGAAATGTAAAGAAAGAGAATAATAGGTGAAGGGGCGGAACGTCAGAGAGGATATAGGAAGCAAGGGAGGTGTTCAGAAAAGAAAAAAGAAAGGAAGGAAGGAATGAATGGAAAATATGTTACTGGAATGTAGCCGGATTGGAGAGAAAAGATTGAGAATTTATGAGAAATTTGGATCAGTGAGAGGTGGTAGTGATAATAGAAACGTGGCTAGATGAAAAAGGATGGGGAAGAGTAAGGGAAAGGTTACCAATGCGTTACAGTTGGCAGATTCAAAATCCAAAGAGGAGGAATAGGAAAAGCAGAGCAATGAGAGGAATGTTGATGGGGATAAGGGAGGAATATCTAGCAGAAAAGAATAGGAGGGTAATGAAGGAAGAAATCGAAGGATTATTGGTAGAAGAGATAAAGATGGGATGAGAGAGATGGAAGATAGTGGGAGTGTATGCGAACGGGAATACGATGGAGAAATCTAAGGAGACAAAAGAGCTGATCGAAGAAAATGAAGAGGGGATTAGGCTTGTAATAGGAGGAGATTTTAAAGCAAGAACAGGAGATGAAGGAGGAAGGGAATGGGGAGAAGAGCGAAGAAGAAAATCCAAAGACAAGGTACTGAATGGGGAAGGGAAAACATTGGTAAAGTGTTCAGAGGAAATGGGATGGTTTATCATAAATGGAAATATAGAGGGAGATGAGGAACGTCAATATACACCTTTGAATGGTGAAAAGGGAACGGTAATTGACTATGTGATAGTAGATAAGGTAACAGAGAAATTCAAGAAGCTAGAGGTAGGAGACTATATAGATTCTGATCACTTCCCATTAACTAAAAGAGAAGCTGAAGGATGTAAAAATGAGAGAAGGAAATGTTAATGAAGAGATAAAAATAATGATAGGAGAAATATAAAGAGTGTTAGAGGAAATGAGTAAGAAAGAGGTTATTGGGGGAGGGAACGGAAATGAATGGAATAAGGAATGTAAAGAGAAAAAGAAGGAGGTGAGAGAGGAACTATGGAGATGGAGGAGCAGTGGAGAGGAGGAAGAAGAAGAAATATACGGAGACATTTGATGAGAGAAAAAAGGAGGAAAATTGGAGGTTTAGGAAATTACGGTAGGGGTAATGAAGCAGGTATGGGGAATAGGAAAAAGAAGATTAAAAAAAGATTTGAAAATGAGAATGTGGTTGTTTGATACCCTGGTAGCTGAAAAAGGAAAAAAAAGAAGTTTCATTGAATATTATAAGAAAACAAAACTTCATTGAACTGTTCTGTCAACAGCCTAATAGGCCAACAGCCAACAATAGCGAGATCCTTAGAATCACGATTCAAAGGAAGGCTTTTTGCAGCAGCATGCAAAGTAAATGTGGCTGCTCTGACAGACGTTCCAGATCTATATTAAGCACCCATAAGTTCAGGATTCATATTCAGTTTTGGTCATCCTCCACTTCGTCCTCAAAATCACTTTCTTCCTTTCCCTGTGCAACACCTTTCCTCAACTCTGACTGATTTTTCAGTTCACGCCACGTGTGATACAATTTGACATTATTTGGGGTTATGTTCTTGGACTTTTTTCTTAAATGTAGGTGACATGATTTTTGCATTTAGTAAGAGTATGCTCATTATTTAAACTCTTATACTCCTAAAAAGATGAAAATGTACGATTATGTACGAATAAAGCTGATTTCTTAGCGGATTTTGATAAATTTTGACACACAACTAATGATAATAGCCGTCAACGCAGGCGCCTTCTACGTTTAACCTTTCCCAACTAAAACTGGAGAAGACTAAAGGACGAGATTGCGCGGCCAGACGTGAGCGCCCTGTGTGTAGCAATTTCAAAGCTCTTGGACCACTGTGAAAAGTTTTCTGATCGGGCTCAAATTTTGCACAGGTCTTTTTATGCACGGCACCATTAGAGCCCTGAGAATTAAATTTTTTCGAAAAAAAGAATGATTTTGGGCACACCCTGACGCATGTCCGATAATTGGATTTTTTATATCTTTTTATTATTCTTAATACTTCCGTAGTTGAATTTGAATATTCGACGTTAGAGAAGAATTCAAATCTCTATTTATGCTGAATTTGATTCCTTTCAATTTCATGATTTGGCTGCTTCGTTTTTTAATTGTATCCTCCGATACCTGACCTTGATCTGCTTAAGATTCTGATCAAGGTAGACCAGAAGAAAATTTTCCAGACGTTACTGTAATCAACTAAAATTGGCACAAGTTATTTATAGATTATATGAGCGTGCAATACTGAACGGGCTTTATGTCAAAAGAAAAAAAATCATTACAGAAACATTTCGCAGCATTTGAACCAAATTAATCAAAATCAAATGAAGTTCAAAATTAGAAATGATACATCATCTTTTTCTGCATTAGAACACAATATATATGTGTTTTATATTTTTTATTTAAAGGATTCAAGAAATCAAGAGTTGACCACACTCTACATTCTACCAAATTTACCCATTATTAATTGAACAAAAATAAAAGTAAGGCCCTATGTTCTGAAGGTAATCTCAAATCTAGAATTTGCTTTATATTTGGTTATTTTATAGTGTGAGGGATTTGACACTATAAGATGTGTTATAGTGAGATTAAGCGATCTTGCGGAATTCCCAATTTTTCAAAAGTAAGTAAAAATTTAAAATTTGGCATATTTTATTGGAGATAATTAATATCTGTATCTATTAACTCTATAGAAAATTGTTCTCAAACAAACTTCCACATGATGGATTATATTTAAAAAAACCGCGAAAAAAATTAAAATTTATAATTTTCAATCTCTCATTTAAAAATCGATTTCTAAAAATTGTTTTTAAACCTAGAGAGGAGGCCATCGATTCTCTTCATCTCTTAGAATTATGTTTAATAGGTTTGTTTTGAAAACATTCTGATGGAAAATTCAAACATTTGGTTAAATCTTAAATTGCTTCGTTAAACATTTAACAGTTTTTTAAACTAATAAGAATAATAAATTTTCTTGGTTGAAACATGAACTCTCACGTCCTTTGTTGAGAATCCATATTGCTTGGTAGAAGAGAGTTTAATCGCCTTCCGAAAATTATTTTTCTCTATCAGTTGAAAATTCAACAATTTTTTCAATATGTCATCCTTTTTGGTTAAAAATTCCTATTTATGGATTAGATGATCACTGTTCTGCAAGAAATTAGAATTTACACCAAAAATGTAGCTACTCAGTTGCGATGCAAATATACCTTTTTGATTGAAGATTTAGTATTCCTGTTCAAGATTCATTTAGTTTTTCTTTTAATGAATAATTATTCTACAATATAAAATCTCATTATTTCATTCTGTGTCGAAAATGTATCTTTTAAGGTGAAAATCTTACTGTTTCTTCTACGAATTTATCTTTTTTGTTCAAAATTGATAATTTTTCCAAACATTATACTTTAAACGTATAATTGAGCAGTTGCGTTTTTTACTGAAAATAGATATTTCCAAATTAAATTTCCATTTTTCCGTTAAAAACGGAAATTTGTTTTCCTTGTTAAAAATTCAACTGTTTTGTAGTAAATTGGTCGATTTTGCGGCTTTTTTTAAATTCATTTTTTGTGGTTGAATTTAATTGATCTTATTTGGAAATCATTCAATTTTTTTCCGAAATCTGAATTGTTCCATTTTTGGTTGAGAATTAATTTCCTTATTTAAAATTGAAATATTTCATTTTCGGTCGCGAAAAACCTTCTTTATCCTTCATCGAAGAATTATTATCCTGATTAAAAATACATCTTGATCTTTCCACAAAGATTAATTTCAAAAATGGGAGTTTCATTATCTATATCTGTTGGAAATCAGATTTTTGGTTTGCTAGAATTTCATCATATTAATTAAGCATCGAACTATTGCATTTTCTACCGAAAATTTATCTTCTTCAGTTAAGAATTTGTTTTTTTCTCTTGTTGAGAGAAAATTTTTCTGAGGAAAAATCAAACTATTCTAACTAATAATAAAAATTATTATTGCTAGTGGAAAATTTTTCTTTTTCTAGAAAATTGAACTTTTTGTACAAAATACATTTTTTTCCACTAAAAATTCCACTTTCTGATAGAAAATTCATGTTTTCGGTTGAAAAAATCCTTTTTTTCCATGTGTAAAATTTAACTCTATATTTAAAATAGTTAGATTAGGCTAGGAAATATGAATCCTCAAACTTTAAAGTCAAATTTTTAACTGGATTAGATGAATTTTGAACAAAAAATGAAGAAGAAATGAATGAAGGAGAATCTTGAACTCTAAAAATGAATTTGCAACAAAGTAGTTTAATTGTAAACTAAGAGATAGTTTTCGTACTAAGAAGGATGATTTCAATTACAAAAAAGATTCGTTTTCAATCAAAATTGGAATCATTATGTATGCGATTCGAAAATTTTTTTGTTGAGAATTCAACTGACTTTAATTAATTAATAATCAGGTTCGAGCCAACACTGAACAATTTTGTAGAAAATTTAACTATTTGATAAAAATCCATGTATTCTATTGTAAGTTCAATAACTATTGATAAGAATGATGAACTATCAACTTGAAAAATGGATAATAAACAAAAGTGCACCTCCAACTTATGCATTGAATTTTCAAATGCAAAAGATGCATTTCTGACCAAAGAAGATGCTTTTTTAAACAAACAGCTGTGTTTTTTGATTTGAGGAATGACAATCCTAAAATTTGAATGCTGAATTCTAAACTGAAAAAGATTAATTTTCAACCGAAAATGCATTAAATTTAATATTCTGTGAAAACCATGAATTTTAATTCAAGAAATTTGTCCTCCAACCTAAAGTGAGATTTTCGAATATGCGATCAAAAACTGGATTATTTGGTTGAAAATTGAACTATATTGTAAATTCCTCTATTTCTATTTCAACGAAGGTTGAAAATTTAACCTTTCGGTAAGATATATATTTTTGTGTGTGGAAAACTTGACTACTGCGTTAAAAATGCGCTTATTAGTTGAATATTAATTTATTTGGTTAGAAGTTCAAACTTTTGTTGGAATTTCAACTATTTTGTTCAAATCATATTTTCGAAAGTATAGTTACTATTGTTCCGAAAATGTAACTGATTTTCTATGAATATTAATCTTTTTTGATTAGGAAATGTACTATTTGTTGAAAATTGAACTATTTGGTAACAATCCATCTCTTCAATTGAGACAATAATTATTACGTTAAAAACTCCACTATCCCGTATGAGATTCAATAATTTTGTGGCACTCATTTTTTTTTTGGTCAGAAATTCAACTATTTTGTTGATACAACGTTTTCAACGGTAGAAAATCAATCTATATAGTTCAACTCATCCTTCTTGGTCAATAATTCAACTAAGCAGTTGAATTGGTGATAAATAAAAATTTATTGGTTGGATATTCATTTATTTAATTAGAAATTTATCCTCTTGGTGGAAGTCCAACTATTTCGTCCAGCTTTTTTTTGCAGGATATTTACTATTTTGGTTGATATTTTGGTTGATATTTTATTTGGTTTGATTTGGTATTTTGGTGATATTTTGGTTGAATATTAATCTTCATTGTTCGGAAACTTGACTTTTTCGTGGAAAATGCATTCTCTGTTTGTTCAAAATTCTACTGTTCGGTTCAGAATACAACTTTCTTCTTCAAGGATTTATTCTCTTGAAAAATCGACTATTATGTTAAAGTAATTTTCCTTTTCAAAGAATGAACTTTTATGTTCAAAATGTGACTTTTTCGATTAAATTCGTCCTTTTGGTGAAAAAATATACTTTCTGGTTTAGAATTCAACTATTGCGGTATGAGTTCAGCTATTAAGTTGAAATCCATATTTCCGGTTTGAATTTAGTTATTTGGTTGAAGTCAGTTTTCTGATCAAATATTGATACATCTGTTTTATTCAAAGCTTCATTTTTTTTCTTTTGCAAATAAACCTATTTTCCTTTTTTTGTTATAATTTTTTTTTCTCCGTTTCATTCATTCTATCTTTTGTTATCTTTTGTTACCATGCAGAAGTAACTAGTTGGAGTAACTTTTTGAAAGGAACTAGTTACTTTCTCCTATTGATTGGGGAGGGGGTAATACGATTATTTTGAATGAGACAAAGAAGGGGCAGAATATCGCAAAAAAATGTATTCCGTAATTAGAGATGACCCCTGATGATAATTCTTTATAGTGAGTTTGCAATTTTCTATTATAATTCCTAAGCGAATCAAATTAATCTTCACTCTGACTCATATTGGAGAAGCTAACCATGAACATAATGAAGTGTTAATTGATGACAACATTAACACCTAAATCATATGACCGTTAATTCTGCAATTAAGATAGAAGGTCTATTAGAAGGTTTAGTCATCTTCGATTCCTAGGAACCAAACTATTTCGCAGACCATTTGAATAGATTAGCATAATTAAACTCTGAAAAAAATTTCTTGTGATTAATAAATTATATAAAACATGTTTGCCAAAAAAAAAATGGGAATTGAGTTAAGGCTTCCAATTCAAAACCATATGACTCAAGGTCACTTCTAATGATATCAATATGCGTATGTCTCCCAAGGCCAATCGAACGTCCTTCAAATCAGAAGGTTCATCAAGAATCATGTGGGTGTCCCTACGATTATCTCTGTTCTATTGTGAAGACAGGTGACCTTCATAACCAATTTCTCATGTAACTTTAACTTAAGTTTGATCAATCGCGCGCTAAGCACGCGTTTACTTTCTTATGCTTGGGAAAAAACAATTTTGAGTAATCAACGAATAAAGATGATGATTTCAATGCGAAACGACAAATTATTTACTCAAGAATTGAATCTTTGATCAAATAGTGAAGTTTGTGAACAGAGATAAAACAACATTCAACCAAAATCAGTTTCATTCTTAAGAAGAAGTGAATTTGTTATCAATCAAGATTGATCTGACAAAATAGTTTATTTTTAACAAAATGACAGAAAATCCAAGAGATAAATCAATTTTCAGCCAATGAGCTCGAAGTTATAAACAAATACTGAAATTTTCCAACCACGGAGAATAACTTTTTTACCAGAAGGCAAAACTTTTGACCATAGCTTTTTGAATTTTCAAGAAAAAAATAATTTAAGAGCGGAAAAGATAAATTTTCTACCAAAACAGCAAAATTTCCATTAAACAACTGTATTTTAGAAAGGAAAGATGGTTTGAACAAGATAAGTGAATAAGGACAAAATAGATACCTTCAAATAAATGAATCAAATTTGTATCCCGCAAAAGATGCATTTCCAACCAAAGAAATGTTTTCCGATCTGAAGAAATTGATATTTAACCGAAATCTGTTAAATTTCCAACAAAACAGTTGAACTCTTGATAAAAAACATTACATCAAAAAATAATTTATTTTTTATCCAAATGGATATCTTTTGAACGAAATGTTGAATTTTCAACCCAATCGTAAGATTCTTAACATACAAAAGACGCATTCTAAACCAAATAGTCAGTTTTCCAAGACAAATGATTGTTATTCGACCAATAAGCTCAATTTCAACCAAATAGATAGATTTCAAGCACGAAGAATAATTTTTCACCGAGAAAAGGAATTTCGACCCAAAATTATTTGCATTTCCGACAAGAAAGTTAATTTTCAAGCAAAAAGGTGAATTTCTAACATTAACGTCAAATTTTCAACTAATTGCATCTCCGGAAAGGAAAGATGGAGAATAGATCCCCTCAAAATGGATAAGTTGAATTTCCATTAAAGGAAAGATGCATTTTTATTAAAAAAATCGAGGTTTCGTTGGGGAAAGATTAATATTTACCAGGAATTAGTTAAATTTCCAACAAACTAGTTGAATTTTCGAACAAAAAACTTGAATCCTGCGAAATAATTGAATTTTCCGAAAAATGGATACTTTTTAAACAAAAGAATTTCATTTTCAACAAGAAAGATAATTTTTGAGCAAAATAGATAGTGTTCAACAGAATGGATACATTTTCAACAGAAGAGTTTCATTTCCAACAAAATGGATACTTTTTAAGCAAACCAGTTGATTTTTAACCCAGAAGTAGAATTCCCAACACACAAAAAAGGCATGCTGAACCAACAAGGCAGTTTTTAATCAGAATGGATTATGAATTCGACCCAAAAAGATTAATGTTACAAAATAGGTGGAACTTATCATAATGATGAAACTTCTAACCATTTTCCAATTTCCAATCCACTAGTCAAATTTGCGACCGAAAACATAATTTTTACCAAAATGATCAATATCTCACTAAAATTGGAATATTTGCAAAAAAAATGAGTTCAACAAAAGAATTGAACTCTTTACAAAAGAGATTCAGTTTTTACCAAATGGCTAGATTTTTAACCATAAGATATGCATTTCCATCAAACAGTCACGTTTCTGTGATGATTAACATGAAAAGGATGAATTTTTAACAGAACTGTTGAATTTTTATACCAGAATAGATAGATAGATAAACGTTTTTTCTCCAGCCTACTGGCCTTAAAAAATTGACTTGCTTACACCACCATGTTTTACAAAATTTGTTACATCAAATACTTAATTCTAATATCCGTCAACACTGTATACAATATCATCCATCCATTCCTTATTCCTATAACCGCTCGCTCTTTTGCTATCATTGCCTTGCCTTCCTCGCTTCGCCTCGCACGCATTTTCCTACATTTCGCCAGCCTCGCTTTGCCAAAATCTGCCTCCGCGGTTCCTACCAATTTCTTATGTTCTACGCCTTATTTGCTATTCCTTATCCACTAGTTACATTATCTGCATCTTCCTTACACCTACTTCTTCTCCTTCTTACATGCCTATCTCCATTCCTCCTTTTTGCCAACAACACTATATCATCTGCATATGCGAACGACCAGATTCTAACCCTTTCCACCCTGACTTCCCCCACCACTCCTCCCTCTCCATGTCAGCGATTAGGATCGCGAAAAGTTTTGGGCTGAGCGGGCACCCCTGCCTCAACCCCCCATTCATCCAGAAACCCTCCGAGATCCTGTCCCCCCCTCATACCCTATCCTTCGTCTCTTTATACACCTCTCTTACCCTCTCAATCAGCCCTGCCTCAACTCCCCTCTCCTCCATCGCCTCCCACAACCTTCCTCTTTCAACCGAAGGGAACGCTCCTTTGAGATCTACGAAAAACGCGTAAACTTTTGGACCCTCTTTTGCTATTTCCCTGTCCACCACGTGCTGCAAAATATAAATATTGTCGATAGTGCTCCTACCCGCTCTGAATCCCGCCTGCGTCTCCGGCACTTTACATTTCCCCTCGACATCATTTCGTAGCCTCTCCGCCAGTACCATCGCATATACTTTGTACGCTGTATTGATCAATGTGATTCCTCTATGATTTTCCTGCTTGTCCTTGTCCCCTTTTTTATACAGTGGCACTATCCAAGCCTGTCCAAGCCTGCTGCCTTCGACCTTCTTAACTTCCTTATCTGCACCTGTATCTCCTCGTCATTCAACTCCATCCCTTCTTCCTCCCTCGTCCTTCTACTTCCCTCATCTCTTTTTCGTTGAACTGAGCCCTGGAACGACTCTTTAAAAAACTCTCTCCACTCCTCACTTCTTATCTTATCACTTATTCCCTCCCTAGTCTTTCTAAACCTATCAATTATCTTTCACACGTCCCCCTCGATCCTAACATTTTTCAACTCCTCCTCCAGATCTTCTCCTCCCCCTTGCTCTCTCCTTTCACACATAATCCCAAACTCCTTCCTCATTTCTACATATTCTTCTCCCTTCGCGGTGCCCTAATTCTATTTTCTCTACTTCTTTTTAACCCTTCTCTTCATCTTTTTGCATTCTCTGTCCCACCATGGTTTCACCATCCCTTTCTTCTTCTTTCTGAATATTTCCTTTTGCACACACGTTTTTACCTTCACTTTCAGATCTTCCCATATCTCTTCTACCAACTCCCCTTCGAAACTTACTT
>WSXT02197164.1:0-19109 GCA_011762715.2 Neuroterus valhalla
ACGATAACTTTCGAAAAAACTATTCGATTTGATTGGCCTTTGGTACACTCTTTCAGTGTCAGAAACTGAAGGTCAAGCTCGTTAGCCAGCTATTTCGGATCAAAAATAAAAGAGGTGGAGCATTTTGAAAATTTTTGAGACCATTTTTTTTCAAGACTTGATAATTGTAAGTACAGCTCCCTATAGTTAGTGATAAGTCCAACAATTCATTCCCATAATGTTTTTTGATGGGAACAAAATTGTCAGAAGTATGGCATTTTCAAAATTCGAAAATGTAAACAAAAATGAGCATTTTTACCCAAACAACGCAAGAAATGAAAAAGAGTTTAAAGGAAAAAAAAATTTTATTTTTGAGAGCCCTCCAATATGGTCTTTACAACTTTTCGAGTTTTCTCCAAAATTCGAAAATTCAAATTCTAGTCGCACAAAAAATAATGAGAAATAGGAAGATTCCTTTTTTGGTCCAACTATGTGAGGTACGGGAAAATATAAATTAACTAAAATTGTGCACCACGAAAAGATCTACGAATTTAGTAACATTAACTCTTTGATAGGACAAGTAGTTTTTGCTTCATTTATAAAAAAGCGCATAAAAAATGAAAAAAATGAACTTTTGGACAATTGACACAAGATTAGAATTAATCAAGTAGATGCAAGTTCTTTACCAGAAAAATATCTTCATATGTGTTATTAACTTCTTTAACAGGATATGTATTTTTTATTTCAATCAGGAAAAATAACTCTAAAAATAAAATAATAAAATTTTTGCAAAAATGACTAATGCTAACATAGAAGATTGATAGAGAAAAGTTTTTCACCCGAAACATGTCTGTGAATTTGTTATAATTTTTCCCATTGGACACGTGGTTTTTGTTTAAATCTTAAAAAATGAAATTAGGAATGAAAGTATTGAATTTCATGAAAAACGACACAACATGTGAAAAAAATTAGGTAGAAAAAAATTCTACACCGTTTTGGACAAACTTTGATCGAGTGCGCAGCACGAGACACGCGATGACAATGTATCCGTTAAAGCCAGAGAAGCTTTAATAAAAGAGAATTCACATTAATCAAATTGAAGTAGTTTGTATTTTGCTTTTAAGTTTCAAAATCTTTGGATATAACAGTAGGGAAGTTCAAAGGCCGAGCGCGTAGCGCGAGGTAAATTCATAACCGAGCGCGGAGCGCAGGGTGAGATAACCATCGAGCGCGAAGCGCGAGATCCAAAAGACGCGCGCCCTAGGCGCGCTCAAACTTGTGAACGAAGCGAGCCGCGCGCGAAGCGCGCGATGAGAATGTGCCCGCACAGCGGGCAGATTATTTCAGTTCGAATTATTAGCCGTGGAATGCCTGGCAAAAGTGATAACTTTCAATTCACGCACGTGTACGAACAACGACCTTCAAGAAGAGCGCATATACCAGAGAAAAGGAGAGTGAGAAGTTGCGCATGCGCTTGTCAAAACTTTATTCATATTTTTTAATATAAATGAATTTTTGGTTAGTGTTATGCAATCGGAAAGTTTTAATATTGTGTTTTCGAAGGTAAACAGATCTAGGGGTCGACAAAAATAGTAAATTTAACGTTTTTCAAATTATACAAAAATATTTGGTATCCCAGCTCCACTGACTTCGACGGGAAATCCGTTTGAACCTTTCGGCTCTTCAATGGTTTGTTGAACTTCTTAGGTTTTTAAAAAGTGTATCCTAATATACATAAAATGTATCCTTTCATAGATAAAATTCGAAGGCAAGGTTGTGTACCTTGGCTTCGAATTTCATCTATGCAAGTATCCATTTTATGCATATTAGGATACACGTTTTAAAAATCTAACCATCCGACGGTTGAATTTCTCTGTTGTCGAAATCGGTGTTTATTTTACGAAATCGGCCTAATAATGTGTAACTGCTATATAACGCTATAGTCTTGAGTCTCACTGTGAGTAATGATAGAGAGGAAGAGAGCGAGGAAGAGAGCGAGAGAGAGAGAGAGAGAGAGAGCACGCGCGTGAGAGAGTGGTGAGAGGAAGAAAAGTAAAAGGACGGAGGGAGAGAATTGAATGAAGTGAAGGAGAGATAGAGGGTAGCCTTAGCCTGAATTTCCCCTGACATCCTTTCAGGTTTTGTGAGTTCACACCCTGCCATAAGAGATTATCACTCGAAAATATTGTCAGAGTGATGTTCAACGGGTTGCTTAAAATTCTTGTCAAATGCAATACATTTTCATCATATTATGTTCCACTTTTTTGTCTATTATCTGAAGTCGTCAGTTAAATTTGGTCTTATTTCATTTAATACAAAAAATTTACAATGTTACTAAGCTAATATTGAAGAACTTTCGGAAACAAATATTTCCATTCATTTATTACAATCCTGACAGCCTTACATTGAGAAAAAAAAATTTTTGGACCAAGTAAATGCATTCACTTGAATCCTATTTCTTGGGATCAAGAAAATATTCTTTCACGAGAGTAATTTTCATTTGAATCAGATAAATATATTCTGCTGATCTAAAAAAATGAATTCTTCGGCCGTATTCTCTCGAATTAAATTGATATTTCCTACGGTCAAAAAAATTATTTGTTTGATTAAAAAGGTCTAGATTCCTTGGAATCTGATTTGTCCTTTAAAGAAATATTTTCTTGATCCAATTAGTTCGATTCTTTGCATTGACCAGGATGCATTTGAATCAAATAATCTTCCAGCCTTGAATCAAGTATTTAGGTTTACTTACATAAAAGAAATAATGATTTGATCCGAAAGGATATCAATAAGGTTAGGAATATTTTTCTCTGATACAAAGATTTGATGCATTCATACCAATAAAGCATTTCTTTGGATGAATAGAATATTGTTTTCACGTGAATATTTATCTCTTCAGTTGAAGGAAATGATTCTTTTGATTTTTAGAATTGAATTATTTATATCAAATAATTATCACTTCAACCAAATATTTATTTGGTAGCATTAAACACTTGTCAATTTGATTTTGACGAATATTTCTTTGACATTTATGGTCGACAGTTAAATACGGCTTTGAGACTTCGAGCTTCCATGTTGCAGAAGCATCGTGGTTATGGCTGTGGTCTTGAAACTTAAGACAGATACTTTAAACAAGATACTTTATTGAACACTCGCTTTTTTTGGGCCAAGGAAGTATTTATTTAAATCAGTAGTTTATTTTTTTACTTCAAATTATCGAAAATTTAACACAGAGAAATAGTGTTTTTAGCATGTAAAACATTTGCTTGAATTTTACATTTTTATTTTTTGAATAAGAAAATCTTTACTTGATCCAATTGAAATTTCTTTGGCTAAAATAAATCAATTTTTTTATTTGAAGTGCATGTATCCATTTGCTTCTAATAAATATTTGTTTGCACGCATTCAGGACTTTCATTTACTTGAGCCAAGTGAACTTTACTTGATAAAAGTATTCTTTTTTCTCAGTGTACCTATTTCCTCATATTTCTCACTTCTTCTCTTTTTTCAGCTCAAATGCGTACCTAATTATTCCAGTACAATAAGAAGATCCACACATTTTGAGGGACCAAAAAGACAAGTCAAGTTCCTTAACCAGCGATTTTGAATGAAAAATCGAAGAGAAAGCATTTTGAAATTTCTTTGGACTTTTTCGTTCAAGACTCAAAAATTTTAGGTACAATTTCTTGTAGCACGTAAAAAGTGAAACAATTCATCCTAATCATTTTTTCGATTAAAAACAAATTGTCAAAGTTATGGTATTTTCAAAATTGAAAAATATGAAAGAAAATGAGAATTTCCAGTCGAATAACGCTAGATTATAAAGAAAGTCAAAGAGAAAAAATGTTTCTCCTTGGGATCCCTGCAAGATCGTGAATACAACTTTTTGAGTTTTCTCAAAAAATCAAAAATTCTCATTTTGATAGCACAAAAAATAATGAAAAAAAATCTGCTCATTGCGCGGGCACATTCCCATCGCGCGCTCAGCGCTCGGCTGGCAAGTTTGAGCGCGCCTAGAGCGTGCGACTTTCTTATCTCGCGCACCACGCTTGGTTATGAATTTACCTCGCGCTACGCGCTCGGCCATCGAACCTCCCTACAGTTGTATAAAAAGCTTGTAAAACTCACGAGCAATATGTCGATGTTCAATTTGATGAGTGTGAATTCTCTTTTGTTAAAGCTGTTCCGGCTTTAACGAATACAATTCTCATCGCGTGTCTCGTGCTGCGCACCCGATTAAAGTTTGTCCAAAACGGTAGAGAAGTCTTGTTGCCTACTTTTTTTCACATGTTGTGTACTTTTTTTAGAAATTTAATTTCATTTTCTACGATTGATTGCTGTATCAGCCTAAGTCATTTTTTTCAAAAATTTTGTTATTTCATTTTTATATTTATTTTTCTTGATTGAAGTGAATAATACATATCATGTGAAAGAAGTTGATAACACATTTACGGATATTTTTCTGGTAAAGAACTTGTGTTCATTTGATTTTTCTCAAGCTAGCGTCAATTGTCCAAAAGTTCATTTCTTTCATTTTTCATATGCTTTTTTGAAAATGAAGCAAAAACTACTTGTTTTATCAAGCAGTTAATTTTACCAAATTTGTAGACCTTTTTTTGGTGCACAATTCTTGTTAATTTGTATTATCCCGTATCTCACATAGTTTGACCAAAAAATGAATCTTTCTATTTTTCATTATTTTTGTGCCACCAAAATTTGACTGGACTTCTTCTTCCAAGAATCTAAAATTGTAAGTACAAAATCTTGTAGCACTTGGAAAGTGAAACAATTTATCTCAATCATTGTTTCCGATGAAAACAAAATTGTAAGAGTAATGGTATTTTCAAAATTCGAAAATATTAAAGAAAATGAGAATTTTTAGCCAAATAACGCAAGATTGGAAAGAAAGTTAGGGAGGAAAAATGTTTCTTCTTAGGAGCCCTACATGATCGTCAATACAACATTTCGAATTTTCTCAAAAAATCAAATATTCCAATTATGAGCGCACAAAAAAAAATTAATCTGTGAACTCGATAACTCTCGAAAGAATGATCATATTCGATCGTGCTTTGGCACCCATTTTTAGGGACCAAACAGATAGGTCAAGTTCGTTAGCCATCTGTTTTGGATCGAAAATCAAAGAGGGAGAGCATTTTGAAAGTTTTTTTGGACTTTTTCTTCCAAGACTTGAAAATTGTAAGTACGATTTCTTGTAGTAGGTGAAAAGTGAAACAATTTATCCTCCTGATTTTTTTAGACACAAAGTTGTCAGAGTTGTGTCATTTTCAAAATTCAAAAATATGAAAAAAATGAGGATTTCCAGCCAAATGACGCAAGATTGAAAAGAAAGTCAAAGAGAAAAAATGTTACTTTTTGAGAGTCTTACAAGATCCTGAGTACAACTTTCTGAATATTCTCAAAAAATCAGGAATTCATATTTTGATCGCACAAAAAATAATGAAAAATAGAAAGAATAATTTTTTCGTCAAATTATGCAAGCTGCAGGAAAATATAAATTAACTAAACTTGTGCACCAAAAAAAGATCTGCGAATTTGGTAAAATTAACTTTTTGATAGGAAAAGTAGTTCTTGCTTCACATATAAAAAACCATAAAATGAATTCATTTCAATCAGGAAAAATAACTATAAACATGAAATAATAAAATTTTTGAAAAAAATTAATAATGTTAACACAGGAGATTAATAGAGAAAAGTAATTCACTCGAAAAATATCTGTAAATTTGGTATAATTTTTCCCATTGGTCGCGTAGTTTTTGTTTCAATCGTAAAAAATAAAATTAAAGATTGAATAATTGAATTTATAGAAAAGCTACACAGCATGTGAAAAAAGTTAGGCAACAAAACTATTCTACCGTTTTGGACAAACTTTGATCGAGTGCGCAGCACGAGACACGCGATGAGAATGTATTCGTTAGAGCCGGAGAAGCTTTAACAAAAGAGCATTCACACTTATCAAATGAAAGTAGTCGACATTTCGCTTTTCAGTTTCACAAGCTTTTTATACAACTGTAAAGGGAGGTACAAAAGCCGAGAACGTAGCGCCAAGCGCGAGATCTAGAAGACGCGCGCCCTAGGCGCGCCTAACTTGCGAGCGAAGCAATCCGCGCGCGAAGCGCCTTATGAGAATGTGCCCGCACAGCGGGCAGATTTTTTTTCATTATCATTTCCTTTTATATTTTCGAATTTTGAAGATACCATAACTCTGACAATTTCGTTTTTATCAGAAAAATCATATGTATTTGATTTTTCATTCAAAATAGCTGGTTAACGAACATGCCCTTCCTTTTCCGTTTTTAAAAAAGTGTGCCGAAGCACAATCTAATATGATCATTCTTTCAAAAGTTATCGAGTATACAGCCGGCGACGATGACGACAACGAAGACAACAGACAGACACCAACGTAAACACTACTTTTTTGGAATCAGGAGGACTCAAAACGTGGAGATCCTTTTGAATTTTTTTTTGGACTTCTTTGTCTAAGACTTTAAAATCGTAAGTACAATTTCTTGTTGCACGTAAAAAGTGAGATAATTTATTCTCATCATTTTTTTTGATAAAAACGCAGTTGCCGGAGTTATGGTATTTTCGAAATTCAAAAATATAAAAGAAAATGAGAATTCTAAGCCAAATAAAATCGAGAATTCCAATTTTGATCGCACAAAAAAAATGAAAAATAATCTGTGAACCCGATAACTTTCGGAAGAATGTGCATATTCGATCGTGCTTTGGCACCTATTTTAAGGAGAAAAAAAGACAAGTCAAGTTTGTTAACTAGCTATTCCAGTTCAAAAATAAAATAGGGGGAGCATTTTGACAATTTTTTCTAACTTTTTTTTCTAAGACTCCAAAATTGTAAGTAAGGCTTCTTGCAGTACGTAAAAATTGGAACAATTTATCCGAATGATTTTTGTGTTAAAGAAAAAATCAGAGTTGTCGCATTTTCAAAATTCAAAAATGTAAACGAAAATGAGAATTTTCATCTAAATAACGCAACATTGAAAAGAAAGTCAGAAAGAAAAAAATGTTTCTTCTTAGGAACCGTACAAGATCGTTCATATAGCTTTTTGTATTTTCTCGGAAGTAAAAACAAAAATTCAAATTTTGATCGCACAACAAATAATAAAAAATAGAAAGTTTCATTTTTTGGTGAAACTATGGAAGGTACGGGAAAATGTAATTTAACAAAAATTGTCCACCAAAAAAAGATATACAAACCTGTTACGCCAATGATCGAGTGCGCTGCACGAGACAGGAGATGGGAATGTATTCGTTAAAGCCGGAGAAGCTTTACCGAAAGATAATTCACACTCATCAAATTAAAGTAGTCAACATTTCGCTCTCGAGTTTCACAAGCTTTTTATACAACTGTAAGTAAGTACAAAGACCAAGCGCGCATCGCGAGGTAAATTCCTAATCGAGCGCGGAGCGCGAGATCCGACAGTCGCGCTCCGTAGGCCTGCTCAAAATTGCGAGCGAAGCGAGCCGCGCGCAAAGCGCGCGATGAGAATGTGACCGCGCGGCGCGTAGATTTTTATCTAATGTTCCAAGGGATGGTAGTCACATGAAAATACTCTGGTAAGAGATTCGTGAAAAAAATATAGGATAGGAATCTTTTAATCGAAATTAATGCATTGGCAGTATGAATGAATGTGGGCAGTAGTATTAATTCTCAGCTGATGCAGAAAAGTCGCTTCATCCTCGGTAATTTACGCGTCACGTCTTGAAAATATTCTTTTCTTTTCGCCCACAGACCGACAGCTTCTATTGAGAAAAAGAGATAAGACCCACACGTGACTCTCATTAGTTAGAAATTATAGATATAAAAACGTTATTTGTAAAGATGTATAAACATTTAAAAAATCGTGATCTCTCATTACTAAAAGCGCTAATGGATAATATCATTTCAGACTTTGGAGTGGAATTATAAAAACATAAATTTGAAGATTTGTTATTAATTGATGGAATACCTTATTGAATATTTGAGTAATGGAACAATTGAACAATTGTATAATTGAAAAATTTTTATGAAGATAAAATTCAGGAGAAAAGTTCTTTTTTTGTTTTTTATTCACGTGGCATCATAATAACGATATTTGGCTCGTTCAAAAGTAGAAAAACGAAAGATGAACCTGTCTTTTAATACATCCGGGTGGAAATACGATAAGTGCCGTATGTCAGCACTGCTGTGTTCAGCGTAAATGGAAAAAAGTGCAAGTGCTATAATGACTCATCGCATTATTAAAAAAACAAGTTCATTGACTTTTCACATCAATTGTGACCACTAAAAGTTCAATTACTCCTATCGTTCACCAACAGAATAATAAAAGGAATGCTATTTTTTTTTTAAATAGTAAGATTCTTAAAAATATTCGACATCTTCTCCTTCATTTATAATTTTATGAATTTGGCGCAACACAATTATTCGAGAAATACTGATGTGAAATGCTTATAAGAACCAAAGTTTTGGCATCAGTTTTGAAATATCAGGTGACTGTTCAAATCGAAATAATAGTGAGTCTCAGTGTGAGGAATGATAGGAAGGAAGAGAGCGGAAGAGAAAGATGGAGATCGAGCACGCGCGTGAGAGAGTGGGGAGCGGAGAGGAAGGAAAGTGAAAGGAGCGAAGGAGATATAGAAAGGAGGAAGCCCTCCCCTCAACCGCCCAGGCCAAAGGCAGAGAATTGGATGAAGTAAAGGGGGGATAGAGAGGCGGAGCTTTACCCTGCACTTCCTCTGACATCCTTTCAAGTTTCGTGAGTGTACACCTTGCCATAAGAGGTTATCACACAAAAATATTGTCAGAGTGGTTTCCAGTGGGTTTATCGAGAATTGTTTATATATTAATACATTTATTTGGAAGAGAGGAAATTTTGAAAATTGCTCTTTCAATTTATAACGGCACGATTTAAAAGTACACTTTTCTTGATTTTAAATGAAGAAAATTAGATATAATCCAATCAGGAATTCCGTGGTTGCAGTTAAAAATTCAATTGTTCGGTTAAACATAATTTTATTCGATATTAAAATCTTAGTATTCGAATTTTGGTTGACAATTTATCGTTTTTAGTGAAAATTGATTCATCCGTTCGAAAAACTCAACTCTTTTAATTAAAGATTCTTCATTTCAGTTGAAAACTCTTATGTTTGGTTTGAAATTGGTTGTTTACACGAAAAATGTTACTATTCCATTTTTGAATGAAAATTGTGGACCCAAAATGGCAAAAATTTTTCTAAAATTTGCCATGCATCTACTTGAAAATGAGTAGCATTATGGGGTTTTTGGTGTCGCTGATGTCGTAAATGAAATCAAGAATCCAATATTCAACATGGCGGACCCAAAATAGCGGACATTTCTCTAGATTTTGCCATGCATTTACTTGAAAATGAGTATTCAGGGGTGTTTCGGGTCGCTGGTTTTGAAAATCAAGTCAGAATGACGCGTCCACTCTTGAACCTGCATCGCAGATACTGCAATAAACAAACCAAAAATGTTATTTCATATCCATCTCTTTGTTCTTCATTGACTTTATAACTTTTTTGTTGATTAATTATTCATTTATTTCTAACATTTTACTTTTTCTTTAAACAACTTTGTTTCACTGATACACATTAAAATATAAGGAAAAGTTTAAATTTCTGCAATTAACAAACCAAACATCTTATTTTATATTTATCTTTTCTTATTTATTGACTTTTTATTTTTTTTTATTGAGTATTAATTCATTTTTCGTATTTCTTTTTTTTCTATTTCAAAAATACTTCGTTTTACAGATATATATTCGAATGTATGGAATATTTGTTAAATGATCGTAAAATTGGTTTCGGACACCTGATATACTATCTACAATTCATTTCGAACATTACAAAGGATATATTCAAAAGCCTGTGATGAATAAAAAAAATCTCGAGGAATAAACGTTCGCCGGTCGGAGTATCATGTGGTGCGTGGAGAATCACGATATGGCCGCGCGCAAACAGTGGCACGGCGCGAGATAAAACAACTTTCCTTGAAATAGGGCACCTCAGGGCAGCAAGCGAAAACTGTTTGAAAAAGTAGACACTTTTCCGCAATAGAAACAACAAATCTCGACACAGGAACTCGCAGGAAAAAAGAATTCTCCACGTGAACTTTTAAATCGGGTGCAAAAGGAGATGAATTTTTCCCCTGCAATACATCGCACACATCGTGAACAAGTTTGCGAATTATACATTTTTCATTATTCATTTCCAATATACGTACCTTAACAAGTATTTTCCATGTCGCACAAACTTTTTCCACCAAAAAATCACTGAATGTGGCAAATGTTAGGTAAACCTTATATGGTTACTCAAACGAAGTGAAATATCGAGATTCAGATTTTCGGCCAGCTTCTTGGGATTTTGAACCACTGGGAAATTACTTGTGTTCGAATGAGAAATATTTCTAAATTATAATAGAATACTTGTTTACATTGTTATTGCGAATTAATTCCAGAATTTATTTCCTATGTTGGAAATTCGCCTCTTTTGTAGGCAACTAATCTTTATGGTTGAAAATTTATTTCCCTAACTGGGAAATGATCTTTTCTAGTTCAAGATTCAGCTATCACGATAAAAATTCATCTTTATGGATTTAAAATTCAATTAGTTCGTTGACAATTCACATATTTTGTTGAGAAATTGATTTTCGGTGGAAAATGATATTTTTCTTCGAAAGCTACTTTTCTCATTTGAACTGAAAATTCAATTATTTCGCTGAACATTCACATGTTTTGTTGGAAAAACTGATTTTTGTCTTCGAAAGTTAAATTTCTTGGTCAAAAATTCTTTTTTACGGTCAAAATTTCAAGTGAAACATTTGAATATTTTTTATATCAGTCGAAAATTTATCTAGTTGAATACTCTCATGTTTGTTTCAAAATTAATTTTCGAGCCAAATATTTTACTTCTCTATTTTAGGTTGTAAATGATTATCTCTGTAGTTAAAAATTCAACCATTTCGTTAAAAAAATGTATTTTTTAGTTGAAAATTAATTTTTGGTCAAAATTTCAACTATTCTAGTGGGAGGTTCATCATTTCAGGTAGAAACTCGTCTTTCTGGTTCAAAATTCAACTTTTACAGTTGAACATTTACAATTGTATTTGAAGTTTCATCATTTTGCTAAAAAATCGATTTGATTGGAAGTAAGTTATTTTTTGTTTAAAGCGAATTTTTTTTTCGTTAGAAGTAAGTTTTGCAATTAAAATTCAACATATTCCAATTTCATAGTTGGAGTTAAAAATTCATTTGTTTGGATAAATTCAAAATTTGAGTATTGAAATTTTGGTTGACAATAATTAATCTTTTCTATTGAAAATAATTCATCTGTTTGAGAATTCAACTCTTCTAGTTTACAATTCTTTGTTTTAGTTAAAAACTCCTAGGTTCGGTATGAAATTGAGAATTCAAACTAAAAATGTTACTGTTCCATTTTCGGTTGAAAAGGATTATTTTTCAGCTTACAATTCAAATATTTCGTTAGAACATTGTATTTTTTGGTAGAAAATTGATCTTTATATTTGGAAGTAATTCTCCTCCTTTGAATATTCAACCTCATGGTTGAAAATTCAAGTGCTCTAGTTGAATATTTATCATTTTAGTTGAAATTTCATCTTCTTAGTTCACAATTCAAACTGTTCTAGTTCAAGATTCATAATGTTATTTTCGAATTCATCACTTTAATTTGAAAATGAACATTTTGGTTGGAACCCATTTTTCATATGATCGCGAATTGATTTTTTGAATTGTAAGTTTAGGTTTTACAACTTTTGTAAAAAAATGATATTTTTTCGTGAAAAACTTTAGTATTCAACAAAAAAATAAATTTATATTGCAATTCTTGATGAAAAATGGATTCTGATGCATCACATTTATCGTAGTGGATGACGTTCTGTGGGTTTCCTCTTTTCCTTATGCAACCCACGTATTTTCTTACCCACGTGACGTGTCCATCACTGAATGATAATTATCGCGAATTCACCCTCGTCAGTTCTAAATTACTGACTTGGGAGTAATTCTTGGTTTTCCGTACTCCTTATAATTAGTTATCTCATTCCTCTCTTGAAGCTTCTTGATTTATTCCTTACCCTAATCAGTCCTATCAAAAACCAACTTGTCCTCAGTTCGGCTTTTTTACCTCTCACAGGTATTCCTGCTCTCCATTACTCTGCATCATTCTGTACCATCTCTTGTACCGTGACTCCTCGATTTTTTCCCATCTCTCCTCTCATTGCCTTGCCTCCACTCTTTCATCTATTCTTTGTCCTTCTTTGCTCTTCACTTGCTTACCACATTTAACCCTCCCTTCGTATTCCTCTTCCTCTTATTTCGAATGCTCCGTGTTAACTCTCCTCTCTTTACTCCTCATCTCTTGGCCACAGGCTAGAGCAATCCTGGTCTCCCCCCCCCCCTCCTTTACTGTTTTTTTAAATTTCATGATTTATCTTATTGCCTGATCATCATGTTCTCCTTCCGTATTCCTCCCTTCCGCATGAAATCTAAACTGCTCCAACCCTCCTCCATAACCCATGTAAGAAATTTCTCATGCAGACTTTTCACTCTCTTATGCTCTTTTAATCCCCAAAGTTTTACTCCATAACTTAACAATGATCACAATAGCACATCAAACATACACACTCTCATTTTGCGGGCGTTCTTAAACCTTCTTTTCCTATACTCTACACTATCCTCATACCAAGAACCTAGAAAGCGAAACTCCTTTGCCTAAGTCCCCTGTCTGTCCAGGATTCGTCTAAATTCCTCTCTCCTATCTTTACCCTAACTTTCGACTCAACGAATATCCTTTTCGCTTCTTCTTTCTCCATCACATTCTAGTGCTTCATTCTCTACGCCATCCTTACATGTTGCCTTGTTCTCCTTTCAGCTTTGCAATCGCCTCATTCGCCTCCTCTCTATCAATCCCTTCTCCACTATCCTCGTCCTCCCATCCTACCCTTCTTCCTCCACCCTCCAAACTACTGTTCACTTCTGGTAACCGACTCTCAAGATACTCCGTCTACTCTTGCATACCAATTTCTCCATTAATACAATTCCTACCTCCTTTTCCCTTGTTTATAACATTCCATTACCTTCCTTCCTTTACCACTTGCTCGTCACCTCCCATGTACCTCTTCTTCTGCCTTTGTCTTTCATTATCTAATAATGTTTCGACACAACTTTTCCTCCTGTTGAAATTCCTCGTCTTCATTTTACGTTTTCTCCATTTCCTCATACTCTCTTTCAGACTGTCTCTATATTCCCTGCATTCATTGCCTCGCGAACCTTTCCTGCCCCCACTGTATCATCTTCTTGTGGCCATTCCTACCTTACCTTCTTGATCAATCCTCCAAGTTTTTCCAACAGCGTGTCTAATTTTCCTCCTCTGCACTCTTTTCCTCCTCGCTTTCCATTTTTACTTCAAATACTCTAAACTCTTCTTCCCCCATCTACCCAGCTTGAATTTTTCGTATTCTTTGTTTCATTTTATTTATTCTTTATTATATTTTATTTCGAATTGTACCCATCTTGTTATTCGTTCTCTATTACTCTTCTCAACATGAACAAACTATTGCAGAAAATGTATGTCACTATAGTCAAATTATGTTAGTTCTACACCACATTCTTCGGCGACCCACTCATAACTTACTCCACCCTCAACCATTTTACCGCGCATATTCCGCAGGAATGGAATGCTTATCGTATTTACTTTGCTCCTGTCCTTCACTTGATGGGCCTCGCTACCTACAGAACAGTCGGTGCATGTCAGAAATATATATTGCAATTCCTATTTTTCTTCGATACATTTATACTAACAATGATAGATTGTACAGTTTGATAACCTTTTAGGCCTTATTCATACGTCTGATGATCTCTCCATCACTGTTTTCATCAGCAGTATATAAACTCCCAAGATACACGAAATAATAAACTTGATCTGAATCTTCATCCTTTGAAGCAATTTGGCATACTCTTTCCTTACCACTTCTTTTGAATACAATAACTTTCGTTCCATTCAAGTTGATCTGAAGACACAAATTTTTAATGCTGGTATCCAGTCTGGATCATTATCCTGTGCAAATCTTGACCTGATTCTGCTCTAACGATCTTATGGTTTGCAAACGCAAGTCAAGGCACTTCCACTGTCCCCAGATTCACACCTCCCACATTAAAAAAGCCATTCTTATTCATTCGTCAACACATATATTGAACATTCACGAATTTTTATCTCTATCCATTCGTATCAACATGCTCTAACACCATCTCCTTTCCTAAGTCTCTCAACTTTATGGGAATTTCTCTGCTTTTTTACCTTCCGCAGATATTCCGACTCTCCATAACTCTACATCATTATGTACCATCTGTTGTACCTTGACTCCACGAATTGTCCCCATTTCTCTTCTCTTCGCCTTGACTGCACTTTTTTCTCTTTTCTTTGTCCTTTCCTACTCCTTACTTACTTTCTACGTTCACCATCTCCGTCGAAAAAGCCATTTTCAGCCATTTGTCAACACATCTATTGCAAATTCACAAATTCTAATCTTTATCCATCCATATCAACATGACCTAACAACATCTCTCTTCCTGAATCTCTCAACTTCATTTGATTTTCTCCGCTATTTTACCTTCCGTTGATATTCCGACTCTCCATAACTCTGCATCATTCTGTACCATCTGTTGAACCTCGACTCCGCGAATTTTCCCCATCTCACCTCCTTTGCCTTGCCTGCACTCTTTCCTCTATCCTCTGCCTTTCCCTACTCCTTACTTTGTTTTCACATTCACCATTCCTGTCGGAGAAGCCATTATGAGCCATTCGTCAACACATCTATTGAACATTTACAAATTCATATCTTCATCCATCCACATCATCATGCTATAACACCATCTCCTTTCCTGAATCTCTAAACTTTATGGGAATTTCTCTGTATTTTTACCTCTCGCAGATATTCCGACTCTCTATAACTATGCATCATTCTGTCCAATCTGTTGTACCTTGACTCCACGAATGGTCCCCATTTCTCTGCTCTTTGCCTTGACTGCACTTTTTTCTCTTTTCTTTGTCCTTTGCTACTCCTTACTTGCTTTCTATGTTTACCATCTCCGTCAAAAAAGGCCTTTTTCAGCCATTCGTAAACACATTTATTGAACATTCACAAATTCTTATCTTCATCCATCCATATCAACATGCTCTAACCCCATCTCTCTTCTTGAATCTCTCAACTTCATTTGATTTTCTCTGCTATTTTACCTCCCGCTGAAATTCTGACTCTCCATAGCTCTGCATCATTATGTACTATCTGTTGTATCCATCCATATCAACATGTTCTAACCCCACCTTCCTTCCTGAATCTCTCACCTTTATTTGCTCCCTTTTCCTTGTCTGCACTCTTTTCTCTATCCTCTGTCCTTCCCTACTTATTACTTGCTAACCACGTTTACCTTCATCTCCATCAAAAAACTTTCACCCTTCCGTAAATCCTTCCGCGTTCCGTTGACTTACAACTCGCCATTCTCCGTCCTTTCCCCTGTTGCCTCTTTTAACAGGCTTTCAACACTTCTTCCTCTTCGTCCCAGATCCTCATCTCTCCGTTTACCCATATCCTATCCCTCCAAATTATTATCCTGATACCTTTCCTTCTTTCTTCCCATGCACTCTGCCCTATTCTCCATTTTCTTCTCCTCTCCTGCCACGTCATATCTTCTTAGATTTTTCTCTGTTCTCCCTTTCAACAATCTCTTCTTCCCCATCATTTCGAATTTCCCCTCCTCCTTTCCTAGTGTCACCAAACACATGCTTCTCCTATCTTCCGCAATCCTTCCTATTCTCCTTTCTGTTTCTACCTTTACTTTTGCTCCAATGTCGCTTATCACTTTCCTCACCTCTTCCTCTCCTGTTCTGCTTTTTGTTTCCATCCCCTTAATCACCACATTCTTGCTTCTCCTCTTCCTTTGTTCTCCTTCGATCTGTCTTACTATTTATGCCAGGCTCCTTTGTACATGCCTGTCATCATTTCGCGCGTCCTGCGTATCTATCCCACTTTTATTCACTTTCTCGATACTTTCTATCCCCTTCATCCTCTGCTCTCCCCTTGCTTCTATTCTATTCAATCTCTCTTCTATTGCTATCATCTCTATCTACCTACTTTCTTCAATCTCTCTCAGCTGATTATCCACATTTTCCAACTTTTTCCATAGTTTCTCTTTTTCTTTTTCCCACTCTTACCAATTCTTTCGTAATTTTTAAATTCCTCTTTGGTCTCATCCCCTTTCTTACTCAGATTCTCTAGCCTTACACATAGTTCCTCTTTCAATTCCTTCATCAATTTTACAATCAAATCCCCCCTCCCCTCTCTCTCTCTCCAGTGTTTTCGTTTTGATCTTACTCGTTTTCAATTCTCCCGCATTCTTTACTTCCTAAAAATCATCGTCCTTTTTCTTTCTTCCTCAGCCGATATTTCCTTCTCACTCTTCTCACTTATCTTCATCCATCCATATCAAGATGCTCTAACCCCATTTTCCTTTCTGAATTTCATAGTCTCATTTGATTTAGTCTCTATTTTTATCTTTTGCAGGCATCCCGGCTTTCCATAACTCTGCATCATTCTGTACCATCTGCTGTACCTTGGCTCAGTGAATTCTCCCTGTCACTCCTCTCTTAGCCTTGTCGGCACTCTTTTCTCTATCCTCTGTCCTTCCATACTCCTTACTTGCAAACCACATTCACCATCTCCATCAAAAAAGACATTCTTAGCCATTCGTCCACGCATTTATTGGACATTCACAAATTCTTATCTTGATCCGTCCATATCAACATGCTCTTACCCTATCTGCCTTTCTAGATTCCCTCAACTTCATTTGATTTGGTCACTCTTTTACCTTTCACAGGCATTCCTGCTCTCCATAACTCTGCATCATTCTGTACCATCTGTTGTACCTTGACTACGCCAATTTTCCCTATCGCTTCTCTCTTTGCCTCACCTACACTCTTTTCTCTACCCTCTGTCTTCCTCTACTTATTACTCGCTTTCCACATTCACCAACTCCATCAAAAAAGCCATTCTTAGACATTTTTCAACACATCTATTGAACATTCTCAAATTCTTATCTTCATCCATCCATATCAAGATGCTCTAACCCCATTTTCCTTTCAGAATCTCATAGTCTCATTTGATTTGGTCTCTATTTTTATCTTTTGCAGGCATCCCGGCTCTCCATAACTCTGCATCATTCTGTACCATCTGTTGTACCTTGACTCAGTGAATTCTCCCTGTCGCTCCTCTCTTAGCCTTGTCTGCACCCTTTTCTCTATCCTCAGTCCTTCCATACTCCCTCTTGCAAACCACATTCACCATCTCCATAAAAAAAGACATTCTCAGCCATTCGTCCACGCATCTATTGGACATTCACAAATTCTTATCTTGATCCGTCCATATCAACATGCTCTAACCCTATCTGCCTTTCTAGATTCCCTCAACTTCATTTGATTTGTTCACTCTTTTACCTTTCGCAGGCATTCCGGCTCTCCATAACTCTGCATCATTCTGTACCATCAGTTGTACCTCGACTCCGCGAATTTCCCCTATCTCTCCTCTCTTTGCCTTGTCTGCACTCTTTTCTCTATCCTCTGACCTTCCCTACTTCTTACTGGCTAACCACATTCACAATCTCCTTCAAAAAAGCTATTCTAATCATTCGTCAACACATCTATTGAACATTCAAAAATTCTTATCTTCATCGATCCTTATCGAAATTCTCCAACCCCATCTTCCTTTCTGAATCTCTCATTTTTACTTGATTTGCTATGCTTTTTTAGGCTTTGCAGATATTCCAGCTCTCCATAACTCCGCATCATCCTGTACCTTGACTCCGCGAATATGTCCTCTCTCTCCTCTCTTTGCCTTGACTGCACTCCTTTCTCTATCCTCTTTCCTTCCCTACTCCTTTCTCGCTTTCCACATTCACCATCTCCGTAAAAAAGCCAATCTCCATCCATCCACATGAACATGCTCTATCCACATCTTCCTTTCTGAATTTCACAATCTCATTTGATTTGGTCTGCCTTTTTACTTTTCGCAGGCGCTGCGGCTCTCCATAACTCTGCATCATTCTATACCATCTGTTGTACCTTGGCTCGGAAAATTTTCTCTATCTTTCCTGTCTTTGCCTTGCCTGTTCTCTTTCCTGTATCCTCTATCCTTCCCTACTACTTACTTGCTGTCAACATTCACCATCTCCATGAAAGAAGCAATTTTCAGACATTTTTCAACACATCTAACAAACATCCTCAAATTCTGATCTTCATCCATCCATATCAACATGCTCTAACCCCATCTTCCTTACTGAATCCCATATTCTCATTTGATTTCGTCAGCCTTTTTACCTTCCACAGGCATTCTGGTTCTCCATAACTCTGCATCATTCTGTACCATCTGTTGTACCTTGACTCCACCAATTTTCCCTATCACTCCTCTCTTTGCCTTGTCTGTACTCTTTTCTCTATCCTCTGTCCTTTCCCACTCCTTACTTGCTTTCCACATTCACCATCTCTATCGAAAAAGCAATTCTTAGAAATTTTTCACCACATCTATTGAACATTCTCAAATTCTTATCTTCATCCATCCATATCAACATGCTCTATCCCATCTTCCTTTCTAAATCTCTTGAGTTTATTTTCTTTGCTCTGCTTTTTTACCTTTCGCAGGCATCCCGGCTCTCCATGACTCTGCATCATTCTGTACCATCTGTTGTACCTTGGCTCGGCGAATTTTCTCTATCTCTCCTTTCTTTGCCTTGCCTGCTCTCTTTCCTGTATCCTTCGCCCTTCCCCACTCCTTACTTGCTGTTCACATTCACCATTTCCATTAAAGAAGCAATTTCCAGACATTTTTCAAAACATCTATTGAACATCGATGAAGACGTAGCGCGTCCTTCTCTAACTACTTGCTTAGACGATGATTAATGAAGAAACCAAGCCAAAGGATGTGCTCAGTGATAGTGCATATACTATAAATATATACACTACCGTCGGAAATTATGAGATCGATTGACGCAAGCACAAACAAAAATCACTGCTGGCTTTGAAATACGATA
>WSXT02197175.1:0-34923 GCA_011762715.2 Neuroterus valhalla
CCTTAAACTTGAATTCCTTCCCGAAATCCTCAATAACCCCAACTCTCATAATAAGCCTCCAAGCAATGCCTGGCGTGCTCAATCCTGTGGGATTTTTAATCTCTGAAACCCCTACCGTCTGCAGCCTTATTGTTAATTCAAAACGCTCACATTTGCCTGAACATTTTGGTCAGAGGCGAGGAAAACTGCAGAAAACCATAACTCCTGAGCGCAGTCAATTATCGCCAGACGAGTCTAGGTGTAGAAATTCGATAGCATCGAATGCCTACACCGATCCTCGGCGTCAAATCTCCCGCTCGACAGTAAATGGTGCAAACACGACTAAGCGAGAACCCCAAACAGTCACCCACCCGAGCGCTAACCGCACCTGTTCATGCTTGACATTCGAGATCCCGCTCAAGTCAGAAGTTACCACGCTGCTACTGCCGTCGGTCAAATAACGATACCTAATTTATGTGAAATTTCACAATAACGATTGCTATAAAAACTTACATGAAAATTATAATTTGCCAATTATTTGTATAAAACTATAATTAATTTCCTTACTTATTACCGTATGTGTACAATTTATAGTTATCATAATCCCAACAATATTTTTCGCCCATAAAGTGCATTCGAATTTGCCGCCGATTACCGCTGTAGAAGTAGTCGAGAAAGGGGCGCCGGAATCTTTCGCTACGTTACTGCTCAAGTAGGTCCCGATACACACAAACATTCATCCGGTAGAGGCGGCACCGATCGGGCTTCGGGGAAACACGCTTTCGCCGAAGCCTGCAGTAGGCGAGGGAAGGGGAGACCTATACCGCGCGATTTTTCTCCGGAACCCCCTTAAGATGGAGAGGAAGAGAAGGAAGGAGGATGAGAAATGGAGATAGTTGTGTGAGAAGGTATTCCAAAAACAAAGAAGAAGGGATGCGAGATATTATTTTGGGTTGATGGGGATTTATACTTCATAGTATGGTAAATGAGCATAGGTCGAGAATATATAGGAAACTCTTGTGATTAGCTTCGCCTTGTGCATGTGGCTTTTTAGGTGTTTATGAGTGGATGAAAATGAATGGTAGTTCTGCGAAGCTCTTGACCTGTAATCGTTGCTAGAAGAACAGGTAAGCACTTTCTCTACACATTTTTTGCTCAAACTCACTATATAAATTGCTTGATCCGTCGTGGTACAACAAAGCTAGGTCCAAACAATTCACGCACATAACTAAAGGGATTTGGATGAATCATACCATGATAGTGAAAAGATAAGGTGATGCAATAAATATGCAGAATATTTTCGAAATTCTCTTATCTCTATTCTCTCAAACCTAAACAATATCTTTAGGATAGACAACCATCATTGAGAGGAAATAAAACTTTTCAAGAAATAACACATTTCTCAATCAAATAGTGTTTCTATTTCTGAACAGGTCTGGAAGTTACAAAAAGATTTTGGAATAGGAGACATTATTTACTTTATATCAATCTTTTCCTAACGATCTGACTAGCGAGGTGTTTTATTCAGATCAAACGGGAAGGGATCGATGTTTGAGCCCGTTGAAGAGGCAGCATGTGGACTATGCGGACTATATAAACCTTGTAGATTGTTTTGACGTAATGGGCTTTCTGACCATTGTGGACTTCCAGTTCTCAGAGGAGATACAGGTTGTCGATTATTATAAAATACTGGGTTTCCTGGTGATCCAAAGTACGCGTGTGATGGCATTGATGATTCTGAATATGAATGTAATCGTTCTGGTGGTTGCGAAACTACTTCCCTTGGAGATATCAAAGGTGGTGGACGTTTCTGCTGTAGTGAACGGCGCGTTGATCCTGGCGATCCTCTGATAAATCCTGATGACTCTGCAAATGCACTCTGCTTGGGTTCAGATCTTGAACCTAATTGCCCGGTAAAGTCACTTCGCTGTGATATAGATATGGGTCTGGATCTAGATTTAGGTGGTGATTGTCCAGTAAATTCACTTTCTGGTGATCGAGGTCTGGATTTTGATAGTACCGCAAATGATCTTGTTCCTTGAAAAGTAGACTCAGATTTTGGTGAACTTGATGACAGTGTTTGCTTTGTTGGGCCAGCGCTTGACTCCAAACTATGCTCTGCAAAAGTAAAGTTGGAAGGAATTAATCGTAGTTACACATAATAATGTTCGAAAACTACTGCGAAATAAATGTGGAGTCATTATTAAATTAGAGGAATCTGACATATTTGTTTAAACTATCTTTTACGGGTTAGAGAGTCTTAACATAATATCTCATCAATTTCTTTACACACCTCACAACCAACTCAGTGATGAGGGGGGCCTACAGCTTCAGGGGGGTTCCAAACCTCTAAGAGCAGCAACTATTTACTACATAGAGAAACCAGGAAACTTCAGAGGGTGGAGTGGTTCCAAGGCTCATGCCGTAGTATCCACGACCAACTAACCGCTGAAATTGAGAAACCACCTTTTTTCTCTCTTCCTCATGACCTTTGCTCCCTCCCTCTGCCTTTTTTACGCTTCCGAAACACATTGACCCATGTTTTTCTATCATCTGATGCCTAAATGCTCATCCAAGATTGGATGAGCGGTGCGCCCAGTAGGCATGACTGCAGCACCAAATGCGTGAATCAAAACGCTACCACAAATGAGAATAGCTTCCTTTACAGTTTGGATGGGCTAGTGTCCCAAGTAGATGGTGCTGCAGCACAAACGTGTTAGTAAAGTAGATCTTCCGAACTCGGCTAAACAGCTTGCCACAGTTTCGGAAACTTCGATGTCAGCGTGGTCAGAGTCGACGTCCGCGTCTATGGAAAACGGGAGTGCATTTCGACGACAAATTTGGGCCACATTATCGCCCAAAAGTGATTATGCCGTAAAGGCCCTACGCTACGAAGAGTGGAGAAACCGCTATCCCAAGATTCTTTCAGTGTAGCCTCTGTCTTATTCATAATCTCGACACTTTTATTTATTCTTTCGTGAAATCTTTTTCAGGTTTCCCGGTTTCTCCTCACTTTTGACCATTCTATACCAAAAGTTGTCACACGATCACACACTGCATACGGGACGCGTTTTGTCTAGCTCAGACAATCTTCTCGATGCAAGCGCTTTTTTATCTTCTCATCAACCGTTGGTTCGGATCTCCGAACCAAACATAAGAGTTCCTCATAGATTGATCGAATTGTTGATCAAGATCATAAACCCTACATCCGAAAATGAATTTTCAATCAATATTATTATTATTTAACAATATGGCAATATTTCCAACAAGAAAAATAGATAATTTAACCATGCACATACAACTCAGAATAATAGAGGATAGTTTTGAAAAGATAATAAAAAATACTTGAATTTTTATTTATCGAAATGAGGAAACCGAAGTAATCTTAAAATAAAGAAGTTCCCCTTTTGCCAAAAAAAAATAAGGAAGCTTCATTCCCAAGGAATTATAATATATTTTATACTTGGACGAGAAAATATGTTGGTCATGAATATAAAATGATTGAATGCAACCAAAATGATTGGATAATTGAACGTGAAAGATGAATTTCCAACCAGTAAGATTGATTTCCTTTTAACAAAAAACATTTTTTCTTCCGAAAAGAACGAAAAGTTTCCAAAAGGAAAAATGGATTTTCAATCATATAGTTCGATGTAGATTCAACATACGTGATTCAATTTTTATGCAAATGTTTCAATTGACATTCAATATTTCGATTTCTGGTTGACAGTTTGTCTTTTTTGCTTGAAAATCAAACTGCGTGGTTTGGGAATTTACATTTTTAAATGAAAACTCATCGATCCATTTATAGAAATATATCTCCCTTGGGTGGAAATTGAACTCCTTGGTTGCATTACTTCGTTGAAAACTCATCGTTATATTTGGGAGAAGAATTGAGTTCGAAATCCATCTCTTCGTTCGAAAATCACGTTATTTTCCTGAACATTTTTATAAAATGAATAATTTTTTTCCAATATATAATCGTTTTATTCCTGGTTGCAAACTCCAATGTTTGGTATAAAAATTTTCTTCTTATTTAAACATGCATGAAACACTTTCTGTATTTCTGAATGCGACTACCTCAATGAATGAATAATTAGGTAACATGTTCAGCTTTGTTAGAGAGCCTAAAAAGTATCATTCGATTCACGCATCATTTTTTTATCGAATGGGAATTATACTCTTTTTGGAAGTCACGGCATAGCATGGCATTGTGACAAAGAATAGAATACGGCTTGCGAAATCGGTGAGGAACCCCCGTAGTAGAGCTTTGTAAATACAGGTTTATCGTTTTAAACATTTTTTTTCAAGGGGAGAAATATTCCAAAGGTTAGCATGTTATCATGTATGTTATCAGTACACAAATCATATGACCTTTCTAACAGATAAGCAAATCAATCAAGTTTGCGAAGACGTTTAAATAAGTTAGGTAATTGAGACACGAGCGGGGGACACGTTATTATTCAATTCATGATGACAACTCATATATATATATATATATTTCGGTACGGTTCGGTTGTTTGGAGTCAAACCGATAGGCCTATGGCAAATCCACCGAACGCATCCTCAGGTTGCAGATAGAGGGTCCCTGTGCCTAGAGTTTCTGCTGAATACGGTTACAAAAGTTGATGAGCAGTCTCCGACAATTGTCTAGGGAAGGGTCCGAAGGAAAAATCCCAAGCTAAGGCGTAAACAACCGTGCTGGTGGATGCGCGGCACCAGGAAGTGGTGTCGTTAACGGTGTGCCTTGAATACCACGTCACCTCCTAGAGTATACGCTACTAGAGCGGACGTTACCTATGGAAACACAAAACTCAAATCCAGTCATGAATATGGTTCAAAATTATCGAATGCGCAGAGCACCCGACAATGGTTCAGCCAGTATTGCCGATCCTTCCGAGGTTCGAGGTACAGCATAAGATGGAAACACGATGACGAACAGGCGAGACAATCGACGTTCTTTACGGACTGATCAACTTGATAATGACCTGCTTGGTTGCTGTGGTGCCAGAACTGTCCCAAACCGCAGAGGTTACATGGCGCGTTTGCACACTCTGTGGTGCCAGAAACACCCGAAGCTCTCGCATCTTTTACAGCAAGTGTTGAGAAACCGTGCCTTACACCTTTCGCAAACAAGAAACGTACGCAGTAAGTTTCCTCAACCACTGCAAGAACAAGCCGCAGACAAAAATCAGGGAGTGACATTGAGACCAATTTTGAAACAAGGCTTTCCTTGAGAGACGATGGCCATTCTAGGACAAGAAGAAACATTAACATTCAGGTTCCTCACAAGCCTCTTGATCTGGATGGAATAGATGCTACCCTTCGTAGGAATCTCTCAGAGGATTCCGACGTCTGGACCATCACTTGTTCAATTAATGATGCGGCGAGAGTTTTGGCTAATTCAAATCGAAGGACCAAACCAACGCTTGATGAAATAACTGAAAAGGCTTGCATCATACGTTTCAAGGGGACGTGCAATGACCTCATAATATCCGAGAGAGGATGCCCATCAATCACTACTGATGAGGTTAAGAAAGTATAGAGGGGCTCGAAGAACTTCTCTGCTGCTGACCAGATTGTATTAGGAACTTTTGGTGGAAGAAGTTGACTTCTACACACTAACACGGCCCGCAACTTTACCTCATATCTAAAGACGGAGATCCTTATTTCGCAGTGGCTGGTGTTAGGATGAACTGCACTCCTATTGAAGAAAGGTGACTTGCCAACTACAAAAAACTACAGGCCAATAACTTTTCTGAACACGTTGTATAAGATCTTTGAATCTATCATGAATGACAAGATTGTTAAGATAATTGAACCTGAAACGTGGTTGAATAGCAGGTATAGATAAGGACCCCAAGCTTGTGGACGGAAGTGCTATCAGACAACTTAGCGCTGAAGAGACCCACGAATATCTGGGCGTGCCTGGGAGCCACGTTCAGGATACAGCATCAGTATAGGAGGTTCTTCAAAGCAGAGACGAACACCTGCTCCGATGGATTTGGTCATCCAACCTGTCGTCGTTGAACAAAATACTGCGACTTAAATGCTGGCCGTCCCAGTTCTACTCTATTCCTTTGGTGTGGTTCCATGGAAAAAAATGAGCTCGCAGCCCTTAATATCACTACGCGCAAGATGATTCATATAAAGAAGAGCTTGCACATCAACTCATCCACCCCGCGCCTTTACACAGCACGCCGTAAAAGCGGACGCGGACTTCTCAATCTTCAATGCCTATACAACCGAATAATCACAAGTAATGTTCATAGCATCGCGAATGGTAAAGATCCTCTCATGGCAATGGTCTAGAATCACTAAAGAAGTGGGGAAGGAGCGTTCCTCCGCAAGGTTACAGAGCAGGCGGCTGAAACCCTTGGCCTCAACCTCAACATCAGGAGTGAGGACATCGCATTTCTCCATCAAGCTGCCTTACTTCTCAAAGCACAGGTGAGGAAAGCGGATGCGAAAAACCCCCTGAAACAACAAGGAGAAAAGGAGATTCACTGAAACTTCTACAAAATTGTAAAAGATCAATCTTTGTGGCATCAGTCAACGTTGATTTTTCTCAAATCATCTGGACTCACGTCAGGAACGAAGAGTTTTATTTTCGCGTGTTAGGACGATGTGATTTCCGCCTTAGCATACCGTAGAAGCATATTACGTCAAGATGATTTTAGCGATAAGTGCAGGGCGTGTCTTGAACCCCCTGAGCACCTATGGAATAAACTATTAAATTGTCCTATTCACGCAGAAATGACGTATTTTTTACAGACACAACGCTGCCTTAGAAGTGCTTTAACTATCTTTGTCGCTTTTATGGCGTTAGCAGCTAACCTGTCCTGATGAAAGCTCCAAGGAGGATAGAGTCTATTGTTGAGAACGAGGAGTGCCGAATCTACTGGAACAACGATTTCTCTAGTATAGTCCCTATCCGACCCACGAGACTCGACATCGTGCTCCTTGACAAACGTGACCGAACTATGTTCGTGATCGAATTCTCGGCCCAGGCCGACTAGAACATCGAAGGAGAGGAAACCAAAATAAGAAGAGTTACAAAGATTCTAGAAAATACCTGCAGCGGCATCATTAATTACATTCGGTTAAATTGATTGCTCTCATTATCGGTGTTCCTCGAGGTGCAACACCTTCTACTGGTTAGCAACCGTAAAGCCATACCCATGTGCCAAAAATATGCCGTGACACTTGCCGGATGGATGCAAAGAGCAGTCAAACTTGAGTCGCTTTATGTCCTCAAGATACACACTATTCTTGAATATGATGTTAATGATTAGTGTCTTCACTTCTTCCCAAGTCTCCGATCTGTACAATTAGTACACTGGAACCCAGCTCACGTATTCCTAAGCCATCGAACTGTTACACCAAGTACAACAAAACCCAGCACACTCCTTCCTGAGTTCCCAAGCTGGTGGAAAGGCTTGTGTGCTCTCCACTCCAAGTCCCTGGGCTGTTCATTCAGACAACTCGCACTAGCAAACCCAAACCCAAAAAACGATTGATCCTGCTCAGGACCATCAATAATTCAAAGGAGGAATACGAAATACTTTGCATTTACATGTTACACCCTGAGTAAATGAATCCTTGTAACAAAGAAAACGAATTACTCTCCCATATTTGTTTTTCCTACCATTAAATCAGTCTTAATCTACAGGGTGACAACAATCTGGCGATTAACGTGGGGCTTTGAGAGAAAAGTCAACACACTTTTCACCCATACGTCGGTTCAAAAATTTGAATTCGACCATCACGATCATCCCTACCCCGCTGCTTATCACCGAAGCATAGACTTCTCGCAAAATATTTTCCCTCTCAGATAAAGTCCAGTAGAAAAACGGCCATTTACCTATAATGGAATGTTACCCATAATGTTGGAAGCTCCCTTGTAAATATCACCACTTCCATCGAGAACTCACTCCTTGGACAAAACCGAGGCCATGTGTGAAATCCCTCTGTAAATTTTCAACTATCTGCCAGAAACCAATCCATCAGAAAAAAATAAGGCCCTCCGGGGAACGCCTTTGTGCAAATGCAACTTTCTGCCAGGATGCCATTCCTTGGACAAAAAAAATCCCCTGTTTGTTTGAAACCTTCTGCCGGAAAACCCGGAGAGACGATCAAAAAGAGGATTGTACTCAGTTGTTACGCATTGAAGGTCAGTGCAGAAGAATGGTAGAGTGTGTCTCGTGACCTCCCTTACGAGTGGGTCCAATTCCGGGAAATATTTCTTCTGGGATACAATAGAGCCACCGTCATTGATAGGTTAACATCACAACTGTATTCTCAAAAATCAGGAGAGCCGGAGCCTGTTCGCTTTTTCTTCCAGAAAAAATACTTTCTGTTTCAGCGTCTGTAACCACATACCCTTTATCAATACAGGGTCAATGTACTTCTAGAATTGCTGCTCCCTACTATTCGCCGGGCCAAAAGGGCTCCCCAGATCACCGCTTACCACACCCTCATAACGAGAGCGGGCAAAGCAGAACTTGATGGAGCTAAGATGCCTCCCAATCCCTTAACGAATGGAACGATGCTCTTAGGTTCCTTCAATCACCCCTACTTGCCCCCTACCAAAATGCTGATACTGTCCTGGAAATCATCTTTACCGTAATTATCCCAAAAGGAATTACCACGAAGCCTCCTTCGGATCGGATCAACCTGTTCCAGAAAACCGCAGTCAAAGTATGCAATCAGAGCATACGACGCCCCCCCCTCCCCTTCCCCGTCTAGACTAGAGGCGACTAAGCGATGTTTTTGATTTGTCCCTCATGTAAAAGTAATACTTAGTAATCACAATCTACAGTCCCTTGTCGATAGCGCCTCAACAGATAACTTTGTACAATCCCATTGTTTAACAGAGAACCAACTGAGTCAGGTGGAGCCCTGTCATGAAGGGGTGGCCGTAGCCAAAACTGGGAAGTCCCTTAATACACTAGGGTAAGCAACGAAATAATTGATCCCCTCATTCTCGTGGACGTTGGTTCGAAGAACAAATGGTGTTTTTCGACCGAACGAAGAAATACATCCACGCGGGTATCACTGAACGTTTTACTATTTACTGCGAAAATACGTCGAAGCCCTGAAAAAATAATCGCGTTGTGACGGAAGAAAGTGCCTCATTGTCACTCTACCAGAATCAAATCCTTCCTTATGAAAGGATCCTCGTTTCGTAGCTACCTTAGTGTCTCACCCTTCTGTCGAGCCTAGCATAAGGAGAAGCTCGAGGCCCCTATTTGGATACCCCCGATATTTAGGTATCAACAAACTCATTGCTCTTGATGGACAAACCTGATATACAGGTCTCAACAAACTTGCGGCCCTTAATGCATACTTCTCACATACAGCTCTCGGCAAACTCAAAACTCCAGTGGACACCCCTGATATCCATATCTCGAAAAAATTCTGGCCTCCAATAGATGCCTCCGAAACTCAGGTCGGCCACAGCGAGAGCACGATTCCTAAAAAAACTTTACCGTCATTTTGTCAGGTACCTAGGACACTTTCCCTCTCTTATTCCCTTGTGTCAACCAACAACATAAAGGATGCCCAAGTAAGACGCTTCAAAGAAGCCCGGCAAATAGTCAACAAATCCAGAACCTTCCGGAACAGAAATTCCGTTGAAGGCGACCTCGTAAGTGGCTTGAAATCGACAGAGCCCCTCTGGTACAGACAAGTCGTCGAGGATGACCACTGAAGTGGCCGGAGGAAGCTGACACCCAAAGGAGGACAACGTATAACCTACATATGTTTATTCTCCACAGGGGAAACGCTACGTCCCCCGGCCTCGGCATTAGATTAGATTTCAAAAGTTTCAACCATCAATCCTCAGTTTTAATTAAATCGAACGTTGTTATTTCCTATAAAATCGAAAATTTCTTCTTCTTCCCTTGCGCCTTTTCAATTAAAGCTATGTACATTATTTTTCAGAGTGAAATTGAAACGCATCAGGCAACGGAGGACACTGTGTAATCGTGTGCGCTCATATAAATTTATTCGTTATAGTCATTGACATATAAATGAACATATCATATTCTTTCTTCCGTCACCTAAGCTTCCAAATCTCAGTTCACAAGCGCAAGACTCCCCCTCCTCCGGCGCCATCTGTGATAAAATTTAGCGCAACCCTTCCCAAGAACCACGCGCAAAAAATGTTCTCTGTTCGTCTATGAATAGAGCACGCCTGAGGATCAGTTTCCTAAGTCAGTATCAATTCTTTTCTCAAAATATCAAATATCTTCAGACATATCACCGAAACTCCCATATATACCAAGAACTCTGTCCTCTACAGAGAATTTCAATTGTCATGCATCCCAGGATACATGAAAGGAACAGTCACTAGATTTTATGAATCTAGATTAATATCACCTTTTGAACATATTCCCATCCCGGGAGAATATGATTATAATTTACTTTGTAAACACGCGATGCCAAAAGACTTTCTCATGAAGTGAGTAACTCAGGCCGTGGACGGGGGTCGACGCGGTACCGTGATTATTCTCGACACTGCGTCGACCTGTCACTCCTGGCCTGCTTATAGCAATGCCCGAACGGGTTATACACATCAACATTTTCCAGTCGCGGCTTCGCCGCGCAATCCGCGAATCCGTGTGCACTGGGTCTCACGAGAGGGGCAAGGGTTAAGGCCTCTTCATTCCCACCCTATTTTTACTAGTTTCCCCTCTTCTTCCCCAGCCCTCGAATATTATACTAGGTACATTGGAACCCAGCTCACTCATCTCCTAGTCCATGAATTGTCAAGATAGGTAAGACAAACTAGCCCACTCCTCCCCAAGTCCGCAAGCCGTTCACACGGCTCTCTACACCAAGTCCTCAAGCTGTTCACTTAGACAACCCAACACTAGCAAACCCAAACCCAAGAAATAATCGGTCCGGCTCAGGACCACGAATAATTCAAACAAGAAGTACGACATGCTTGACACTACATGATCTATCCTGCGTCACTCCTTTCTTACATGGTTTCCAACATTTTTTCAGAATAAACAGCGTCATTTACGTAGGTTATTATTGAGGATTTTTGGATACATTCAGGTGTTGGATAACATTTTTTGGGCAAGTGGTCCATAACTCTGCAACCAGCGCAGAAAGCTTGCAGCAAAAAAAAAACATCTTGTTCCGTCTATTTGTTGCTGAGATATCGAAGGATTTTTTAATTTGAACGCGTGAGTTCAATCTTTCCCGCGAGCTGTGGGCGACGTCAGTAGGTTCACCTACTCTGCCGCGCGCAGACTGCGTCGTTTCATTCCCTTCTTCTTGGAATAAATTTTTTTTCCAGAAACTTTAAGGAAGGTAACGCAAGTCAAATGGTTTCCAACACGAATACATACAACTCAAATTAATAGAGTTATTCAATACGTGTATGAGAAACAAACCGCGTGCTGTTGGGATGTTGGCGGGAGACTGTGTCATCCCGTGTATTCAACTTAATCAAATATGACTCTTTACGAGTAACACATACCCCGCAAAGGATTATGGCTCAAGGGTACAAAAATTTGTCTTGTGGGAAGATGCTGAACCCTACACGCTACACAGCGGTGATTGGAAACTAAATGTTATGTGTCCAAAAAATAAATCACTCATATTGTTTGTATCATATTCTGCTTCCTAAAATATAATATAACTCGCAAGAAACAATAAACTTAAATTATAGGAGAAACGAAAATAATAAATAATATTTCAAGTTGTGAATGCTAATGTGATTGTCTATAATCAGAGTGTAAATTGACGTTCAGTAGTAATGAAATCGTACACTATTCACATAGGAAGATAATTCTAAGATTGAATTATTTTTGTATGTAATCCTCAAGGAGGGATGACATCATCGTAACCTTATACATTTATAGGTTTGTAGTTTTAGCATGGAACAGAGCCATGTCGATTAAAGGAATTTCCGAGGATAATAAGGTCTAACAAAGAATTCAGCATGGACATGAATCATGTCATTTGCTACAAAAAACCTGTTTTTGCTACCTTCTCATATTGTCTAAAAATAACATTCATCCTTGGAATTTAATTGAAAGATATAGGTTTTATTTCTTCACTCTCACACTACATTAACACGCTATTTTTATTTAGGTATCAATTTCGCCAAAAAACAGGCCTTCTTCTGATAGGGTGCCTGGACAATATAATTTCGTGGACAACTTTGGAAGATCACAATTTGTTCTTAAATCACAAGTTTCTTTCTCCTTTGAATCATTCAAACTAGCAGAACGAACTATATCAAGGTGGTAACAATTTGAACATAATACAATTTTCATTCATTCTAAATTTTTTATTTTTATAATATTAATTCAGAAAGTTATTCTGGAATATTTGTTTATCCTCTCTCCCTGGTACGGGTTTTGAGAGTCTCGGCATAACCTTCTCTCTATTCCTTTGCACACCTCACCACTAACTCAGGGGTGAGAGGGACGTACAGTTTACGGTGGGTTCCAAACCACCAAGTGCCACAGCAACTTAATGAATGGAGAACTTAAAGAACTCTAGAGGTACCGGGCTCATGACTCTCCGTGGCCCGCCGAAGCTCTTCCAGCTTGCGAGGCGGGAATCGAACCCGCGTGTTCGATTCCGTACGTGGGCCCAAAGCTCATGCCTTAGCCCCCACGACCAACTGACCACTCAATTCAAAACGTTATTCATGGTTTCCTCATAAAAGAATTTATATAGAACAACCACAAATATAATAGATATATTTAATTCAAAATCGTGCAGAGAGGTATATTCGGAACAAATATTTTGTATCGAACGTATTATGAGAAAAGTGAAAATCCTGTTTCTCCTAATCGACCTTGAAAAAATTTACGGCAGAGTATTACAGAATTAAAAAATGATTTATTATCATTTATATGTGTAATAAAATGGATGTGATGAAAGCAATGAAGAGGATTTAAATAATTTGACTTTCAAAACGCTGAATTAAATTGTACCAGCTGTTTTTTTTCTATTTTATGAATGCATTGTGATGGTAATTTTAAATCCAAAGTATTTACGTAAAGACGACCCTACGTTATTTTAGGAATAATAAATTCGTATTCAGATATGTCATTCTTTATATCGTTTTCCACAATATTTTGGAAATTATCAACGAATTATGAAGAAATAGCAACTTTCGTTCGAAATGCAGCATTTTTCAAACAAGCTTAGACATTTAGGATCTTCTTTCCATATTCGATGAAACAATTCTTGATGTTATAACAGATTACCATCGATTCAAGTTGAAGAAATTATGTTTGAGAAATCAAATTTCCACATTTATTTCGAAAACAACAGAAGGAGCAGAAAGTATATTGAGGTAAAAGTTTTTGCATCTAGAAAAGTTCTACAAAGAAATAATGTAAATGCACTAGTAATCATCACCTTAAGCTGAATTGAAAATCGTAAATGCTTATAATTGTATTTGAAACACAATCAATAGTGTCACAAAGGGCTCAACTGACTAGAAAAGATTAAAAATAGGCCAATTTCGATCACTTAACATTATAATTGATTTCAGCGTTGGTTATCGTCAGGCACGTAACCTTGTATTACCTCAAAAAAAATACTAATTTGATAAAAGGATATTCAAACTTACCTAAAATGACATTTTTATCACACGGGGCAAGAGCAAATCTTGTTTCACGAAAAATACTGCACCATCTGACGATAACTAATGCAGTGACGATAACCAGTGCATTGACCTTACTTCTTAACCTTTTGAGGTATCTTGCATTGCTCAGGAAGAAAAGAAATTGAATCAAAAATAAGTATTTTGAGCTCAAAAATTGTTTACCCAGCCTAAAATTGATAGAATGTCTTTTCTATATCAGCAGTAACTTGTTGAAAATGTTGTAAGAAATGGAAAAACAAATGCATTGTTGGAGCAATTTTCAGGAGTTTTAGTTATTTTTTTCCAAAGGTACTTGTTAGTCTTGTTAGTGATTCTTTCCTCAATCAAATAGTCATTTTATGTGATTGTCATGAACATATTTTATAAACAAATACGCGGTTTGAACAGTTTTTGAGTGTTTAGGATAATTTTTTCAAAAATGTGCTTTGTTTGACTTGAAAGTCATGTTGCAAGTAATCTTTTTGCAACTCGATGACAATTTTGTAATTTTTATGAACAAATGTTATGAACAAATACGGAGTTTGAGAAACCTCCGAGTGTTTGGGGTTCAGTTTGTTGAAATGCGTTCTGCTTGACATGGCAGTGATGTTTCCATAAACTATATTTTGATTTCATAAGAATTTCGTGATTGTTATTAAGAATTTTATAAACGAATGCACAGATTGAGCAATTTCTCAGAGTATCAGTTATTTTTTCATTCACACGTACTTTGTGAGCCTTGTTAGTCAGTAAGTCTAGAGTCTTCTCGTGCAAACACAGATGAGTGTAAAAAACCGCGCATTTCCTTATAAAATTTGTTCATAACAATCACTAGATTTTTCGGGAATCACAACATAGTGCGTATTTCAACATCACTCTCAAGTGAAACAAAGCACATTTGAAAGAGAAAATACCTCAAACACTCAAAAATTACACTAATTGTAGATTTATTCATAGAAGTTGTTTATACCTTCACGTTTGTCACGAAATTGTTTATTTTTAGGATCGGCTCTTAGGAATCTCTTAAAACTGCAGTTAGCTTCGATTCGCAAAAATTTAATCGGTTGAAAATTGTAGCCGGAATCGTAATTTGAAGATTATTTCTTCATTTTGCTACACTGTGCGTCGCGAGATCAACACCTGCTCCGTCATAGCAAGCAAGTCATGAACATTAATTGCACCTAGTTTTCGAAAGTGTTTTTTTGTGCTGAACATGAATCTGACTTCCTGGGCTTTCCAGCACGTAAAGTTTCCGAAAAAATAGGGGTTCAAATTCCTAAAACAGGGTTCCCAGCTATTTTCGAAAAACTGTACAGCTGAACTACGTAGTGTTGAAAACTCCACCATTTTGATATTTTCTTAAAATGAACTGTATATTTTCAATCAGCAAACCTCAAAACCCCTGAATAGTAAGTTTCGAGTGGAAACGACTGAATTTTGGAAAAAGGGTTTGCCACATTGGATCCGCTATTTGGAATATTCAGAACCTATTTGCATATTCGTAATCAGCAACCATTGGAACCTCTGAAAGCTTGAGTATATTAAAATCCTTTAGGTTTTAATTTTTTCTTTTACCCCGAGACAAAAACACATCCCCTTCTCAGTGAATTTGTTGTTTTCTAATGTTTTGGAAACGTTCCTCTCAGTTGTCAGGCTGCTACTCTTCACAGTCAAGGACGCGAGCCTCTTTGCACAACAAAGTAAGCCTCAAACCCCATGACACCGAACATCCTCTCTGGCCGAAGTAGGACAGGCGCAGATCTGGAGGAGTGTCCTGAGGGTCGAGGGAGGGCTTAGAAAATTGTATAGACCTACGGTATAAATGTATGTTTGTATGTCGGTTTCACCAACATTTGGATCCGTGGCTAGGCGAAGGGCAGCAACGAAGCGAATCAGACAACGCAGGCCTCTTCACAATACAATGTGAGCCTCAGCTATTATGCCATCTAGGAGTCCAGTTAGCTCAGCCCGTAGCAACGCTTTATCCCGCTCTTTTGGCCATCACACTTGCTAAGTCCGCGCGCTAAGGTTGTTATGTTATCCGGACGCTCAATTTTGTTGCGATCCGTCTTTATCTCCATTACTCTTTACGTTGGGATTCCAGGATTACTCACAAAACAACATGGTAAGAAATTTAGGTTTTTCAACAGAAAACTGATTTCTTTGGTTTAAAATCGAAACATTTAGTAGAAAAGGCATCCTCTTTGATTGGAAAATATTCTGCTGTAGTTGTTTATTGAACTTCTTTGTTGAGATTTGTCTTTTTGGAACAATTTCAATTATCTTCGATTTGAAGTCAGAACCTTCATTGGTAGGAAAATAGTTTTCTGACAAAGTTCCGGATAAGTGAACGTGACGATTTCCTTTACACTGCGTATACTTATGTATTTTGACGCGCTGATTTTGAAAATGGGCGTCTAGGCGATTTTCATGGCGAAATGGTGAAATGTGTTGCACAAAAAATGTGCATTTTTGTACGATCTACATACAACCTTTATTGAGAATATTTTGCAAGATTTTGCATATCGGCTGAGATAAACGCAAAAACCCATATTTTCATGGTTTTTCGCAATTTCACTTTGAAAATCGCTGACTCGTCAATTTCCACTATCTTTTTCGTGATCAGCGCGTTTATAACTTATTATGTACCTATTATATTTATGGTTATGAATTCATCTTCTTCATCTAATATTTGAATTCATTGTTCAGGATTTTGGAAATTAATAAAGATTTTTTGATGAGAAGAAAGTTTGCTCATATCGAAGAACTTCACCTCTGGATAAATACTTTCATCACAGTCTTGAAAGAATTTACCCCGTTCCTCATTTTTCTGCTTGAAAGGGAACTGGAAGGATAAAACCTAATATAATTAATTGGTTTGATATTAAACTACAATTCTAGAGCTTGATTTTATTATAAGAATTTTTTTTTTTCACTGGAAGTTCAACTCTTCCATTTTTGATCTATGATTGATCGCTTTCAGTTTCAAATTTCAATACTCAATTGTTTTGTTAAAAATTCTTCTTTTCCGGTTGATATATCCATAATTTCGGTGAGAAGTTTATCCCTCAGAAATCCACTACATGTTCCGAAGTATATATTTACAGAAATGGAATTAAACTAATTTTTGGAGATTTTTTTTTTTGAAAAGTTAAAAACTGTATAAACTTTTCTCTTACACCGAAAAAGAACTTCCTTGGTAGGAAATGGATCCCTTCAGTAGAAAGGGTTGACTTGAAGCTGAACCTACGGTACTTTTAAAGGAAAGGGAAGAATTTCCGAGTTGAAAAAATCATCAACTGGAGCAGGTGGAATTTTTTATTCAAGAAAATATAGAAAATTCTAGGAAAATGAAACTTTGAAGGTAAATTGACAATTAAAACTCCTCTTGTTTCATTCGATAATATTGCATTCTTTCAAATTTTTTCAAGCTGGGCGTGCCTTTTCAATAGAGGCAATTGAGAGTTTTCACCTCTGAAATTATGACTTTGCAAAACACTTAGTCTTGTATAGTATTTCTGTTAAGATTGTTTTAAATTCTGAAAAACAATTACACCTTTTTAAAACATTTTGAATGATATTTCCTACAAATACTACATGGTTTTCTCTTCTTTTGACTCAAATTTGTTAATTCCATTCAAATTTTTGACAAAAACCACCAGCTATTTTGTGGGGTAAATTAGCATTCATCAGATTTATTATTAAAAATTTTTTCTTCCATCAGAGTATGGACATCTGTATCGACTCTTGGAAAATACGCGCAGTATGGTCGAAGCGTTGAGGATTGATAGAAAGTGAATAAAATATGTTTCAACATGTTTTCGGATGCTTTTATGTTGACTTTATTATTGACCGTACCTTGTATAAATTGCCGAAATAGTCCCTAATAATGCTAGGTCTTTGTCAGGGACCCCAACAGCTTTCCTTTCTAAGGACGGCCCTTATAGGGACCTATTGTGGTTCAAACATGGCAGCGTTTTCAATTACAATTGCTTTTATAGAATACCCCCTACTGTGGCGCTGGACAGGATCGCTTTTGGCCTCGAATAAATCACATGATCAAAAACGCAAGGAGAAAAAGTCATAGGCCAGACGAAAACTGAAAAAGATATATTTAAATTGCGCGCGGATAGCCACTGATCACGTGTTTAAGTTCTCATTGGTTATCCCTCTTGAAATGCGCTCCATCTTCGGCCAATAAAAGCGCTCCTATTTTATTACACGTTTCCAAGCATCTAACCTAATCTGGCATCATGGCGGCTAAACGACTCCTGGCGTAAGAGGCCTGCATTGAGTATTATATCAAAAAAACGTTTTCTTGCATTTGAACAGTGAATGTGCTTGAATTATTTCATTTTGTGAATTCTTCTCTGATACGCAGGGGCAGATTAAGATCCTTAGGGGCCCGAAGCTAAAATAATGACGGGGTCCCTTCAAGGTGGCGGATTTGATGGAAAAGACCAAATTAGTTCTCATAGTAGAGGAGATTTTCTTTGCATTTTTAAATAATATGTTGGCAGATTTCATTTAAAATTCTATCCTTTACTATTTTCCAAAGTATAACCGGGCTATTTTACTGCATATTATATTCTTTCCTCGGAGAAAATATGTCCCCTGCTAGTGCAGGGCCAGTGCTTCAGTACCTCCAAGCCCTCCCTACGATCAGGCACTGCTGATACGGGAAGAATTCATGACTTTCAGCTAGTCGAATTTCTTAAAAAAGGACGTTGAATTTGATATGTTAACTGTATACTCTAATAATGAATGACATCCAAACGTAGCAAAGGCCGACTCCAATCGGGAATTAATAAGGATTTTTGTTAGGGGCCTTATTGAATTTCGCTTGATGGCCCCCAACATTTTTGTGTTACCAAACTGGGAAAGTACATAACAATCTGCTTGATGCGGACCTCAAAAATAAAACGAAAATCCCATCAGGGCCTTTGAGCACTGATAGATATTTTCAATACCTCATCAAGATTTTTACACGGAGAAAGACCAAATGTATGCTGCAATACTTCTCGAATTATGAAAAAACGCATCTTGGATTCGTTTGTATATTATTGTTAAAAGAATGTTAATATTGTTCAAATCATCATGATTTTTGTGTGAATATACAAATATCCGATACGCATCGCCAGTGCTGTACTATAAAATCGTTCAAAAAATATTGATCCTTTTCAAATCAAATGATTTCTTAACTACAAATTTCGATTTCGAAATATAAAAACACATACAATCTAAGGTAGTTCAAAGATTTTTATTGCTTCTTAACTTCTAGTTCTTTTGATGCAAAAATACCATTTTCGATATGCATCGCTGATGATGAAACATGAAATTATGAAATAAATATTGAACTCTTTTAAACTATTATTCTTTTTCATTCTAAATCCGAAGAAAAAAAATTCAGGCTAGTAACTTTTAATATTGTAAACAGAAATATTTGTTTTTGAATATTAAGGTTCTTGTTTAGAACAATCGACTCTTTGAAAGTAATAAGCCCCTAAAATCTAATGATTATTCCTAAAAAATGTGAGTTCCCAGGAAAAAATTTTCTCACAAAATTCAAAAACATGCGAATGTTTTAAACGAACAATATGTCTTATTATTATTGATTATATTGATACCTTACCTATAGAACTGAAGAAAACCAGGAAGGCACAAAGCAGAGGCGAAAAAATGACCCTCATTCCCCCTGGGTAGAAAAAACGGTAATAATACCAAAATTTCTGTAGTGAAAATGGAGTTTTTAATTGATAACTCAGCTATTTATAAATGAAGGCCCCTTGATACTCATGGAAAAGATCGACGCATGTTTAAATAAGAATCTGATAGAGATTTAATTTATCGTTCTGAAAAATGGATAATATGTACCTAGCTGCGTTTGATCAACCGCGAATTTCTTTCCCGCCTTCTTGTTTTGCATGAAATCATCATACTATAAATGATAGTAAACATTTTTATCTTTTGATCTTACATTTCCAAGGTTGTTGTTTCTTATTTTTATCTCTTTATCTTTATATACAGAAGTTTCTCGGTATATGAAAAATGTTTGATGTATACAATCATTGAATTCAGGTGAAAAAAAAATGTACTCACAAATGATTAATTTTTCTATTAAGAATCATCGTTTTTCCTCTTGAATTTTTGGAATTATATTTCTAGGTAGAAACAGTTCACATCTACGATTACTAAAAGCAACCATCAATCAATTCAATTTTCAGCAAGTAGTTTAGCTAAGGGGCTATTTTTATAGTATTGGGAAGTTACAGCTACCGCCGACAGATGGCGCGACTGTCAAAAATTTTTAGAGAGCCGATGGCTCAGCCGGGAAGGTAGATCCCTGACCGACGGTCAGCAACTCACTTGGTTAGGCAGATCTGTGTTGGTAAGTGTAGTTTTAGATTTCCCTGGTAGATAACACCATTGTGAGATTGGGCTAAGTGACCACTATTTCGTTTACCTACGAAATTCAAAATATGTAACTGCTTTTGTGTCCACCCACGGAATGCAAAATATGCAACTGTCACTTTATCTGCTTGAGAAATCCAAAATCTCTATTTGGACATAAAATTTCTAGTAGCAGTTTCGAATGTTGGTGCCACTGTCGGTGCCGATCAAATAGGAATTATTAGATCTTCTCAACAAAGGTCAGGTGTTTTCAGAATTCCGGGAAGACGCTCTAGAGTTGGGAGAGATTTCAGCCAAAAAATAGGATAAAGTGAGAAAATAGTTGTTAGAATAGTAGGAATGGTGGTATAAAGATGGCTAAGTGGGATTCGAAGTTCCAAACATCCATTTGTTTCAAATTAAATTCACAAGCATCCAGGAATTAGGATTGAGGAATCAGGATAGCACCTAGGATTATTATTTCGGATTATTTTAGGTTTTTTGATCTGAATGTTGGTAGTGGAACCTTTATGCCACTCCCTTATAACACTCAACTCGTAAAGATGTCTTCTGCCTCACCGAGACCAGGAATGATATTTTATCTATTGGACTTACTGCTTCGACGGGAGTCGCCTGAACAGGATGTTCTTTGGGTTATACTCTGTTACACTTTTCAGAGAGTTACCTGTGAGAATGCGACCCAGAGTGGGGGCAACTTATTCTACGAGATCTGGGAGTAGAGGACTCAGAAGAAGAGGGTTTAGGAGTCCATTCATCTGGGCTGCAAGCGTTGTGAACTTTTCATACGATGAGAAATAAAATTCTGAATAATGTGTTCATTATCGAGAACGCGAGGGTCCTATTGGACCCGCACAAAGGCAAAAACCTAGAAAAATATACCTCAGGGCGCCAGCTTTCCTGAAAGTAATCCTTAAACCTCACAGGCTCTATAACCCCTGCTTAAAAGGGCACGATACGCGAATACGATAAAAATTATTCACGATACCAAAAACACCAAAAACCCAAAAATCTCTCAGGCTCGCACGGAAAGAAGTAAACAGTCTAAATCATCGAGCGAGTCAAAGAAGTCAGAGCGATTCTGAGTGTTTACATCGTGGATATGACTGCTGCGCTTTCAAATTTAGCGAGCTTTTCGAAATATAGGAAAAGAGATTGCTTCGCACGCTCTTCTAGTGTCAGGCGCACCCGTCAGGTTTGATGCGTGGCACTCACAAATCCGATGGGCAGCCGAGCTGGATCGAATCGAGTGTCGCGCACAGTCTTTCGGAGAACGATCAACTCATAAATGTGATGCACGGCACAGCGAGACATATGAGGCAGAACACTGGTCTAGAACGTTTACTCCTTTTCGTGCAGCCAGCTCAGTTCTTAAGTAGAGGGGGTGGTTCGTAATTAAATGTGCTAAGATGTTGAAACGGACCCATTCCCGACCATCGCCTAGGGTAAGGCCAACCGATAACACGGGAAAAATACGGCGAAAAGGTAGCCACCCGGAAGGCGAGACACTGTAGGAATAGGTCCGAGCAAGTGACACCAGGTGCGCAGGACCCTCTCTCCCACAACCAACTACAAGCATAGAGGATATGAGAGAGCGAGTAAGCTGTGAAAACGGCAAGTAAAGTGGACGACGGGAAACCAAAGTCCACAATTCGGACTATCCATCCGAGTAGCCATCTGGCTACTTTTTTTGATCAGGATACGCTGCCTCAGTCTCCAGGTATTCTCCATCAGATACGCTGCACAGGCTCCGGGAGCTATTGTTTATGATAAACCATTGTTAATATTATTGATCTTGTTGTTTGCATTTATTGTTGATTTTAGCATCTTATGATTTTTCACATGTTACCGTATCAACCCTGGGCACGTTGCAACAGGCTCCAAGCCCCCTTTCTCACAAGGCCATACTCTGCCTACGCTGCGCCAGGCTCCAGATCATGTCTTTATTTTGAGTTGTATTCTGGGCACGCTGTTACAGGCCTCAATCCCCTCCTGATTTCTGCTCTGGGTACGCTGTTACAGGCTCCAGGCCCTTTTGGTTTACTCTTGTTCTACCTGGACGCGCTGTTACAGGTTCGAGTCATTCTGGATTTACACTAGCTAATCTGGGCAAGCTGTTCCAAGCTCCAGATCCCTTTGTTTTTATTCTATGACATTCTGAGCACACTGCAATAACCCTCCAAACTGATATTGATCTCCAAACTTTCCTCCGGGCACGCTGAAACACGCTCCGGAGAGTGAATCTCAAAACGAGCAAGCTATCTAGCGGCCGTAGGAAGAGCCATGAAATTGGATCGCCTCACTAGTGGAAGGCAGCGAAGCCCGTAGAATATTCGACGTAGTATTTTTAGACCTTAGATTATACTCTCCAACAAGAAGACTTAACCGCAAGCATCGTCGTTAAAGCCACGCACATGGAAAATTGTACCTCGAACAAATACCAAAAGACCGAACGATTGTATTTATGTGTTTGGAATAAATTGATTATTACAAATTCTCGTACTTCCAATTGTTTTCTCCTATTTGGGTCTAGAATAATTACATGGGAATGAGAACATCAGGTGAATTAAAATAGTATTAATAAAACGAACTCTTTCAATGTTTTCAAGAAAAACATGTATATATTCTAACAGCTATATATAAACAAAATAATTAACAAAGTTTGCGAGAAAGTCTCCATTTGAAATAAGGTCAAAATAAAAAATGGGTCTCAAACTAAAATGACGTAAGGTCATGACATGAGGTGACAATGGGGAATAAATTAGCTAACTAATAAAGAGCGGAACCGGCGGCCTGTCAATATTATTACGAACAAAAAGGGCAGGGTCTCTAGAAGGGATGCACAAAAAGTAGCAAGTATACACGTATGTAGCAGTCGAAGTACGGAAAAGAGAGAGGTGGAGGAGGGGCAAGACGATAACCTGAATAACGGCAATAACAGGTCGAGAAAAGTCGACATTTGATACGAAAAAATTCAGCGTAGCTATTATACAATCAGAGGAGATTACCGCAGAAAATTGTATACTAGAAACGATGAACTTGGAAAGTAGCGATAACCGGAGTAACAAAGAAAAGGGGGAGGGGGTCGGGAGTGTTGCATGGGGAAATAGCGTGAACGAAGGAATGGGAACTTTTGTCTAACTCAGAATATTACGGGAGGAGAATAGGTCGAAAAAGAGGTCACACGGTATACTCACATTCAAAATAGACTACCGGACGAAACATATCATAATCCTTCAGTGAGGTCACTCAAACCTACGTACACTATATCATTCCCACAGGCATTCTGACTACCGTACAACGTATAGCTATCGGGAGAACATCCGGTCGGCACTCCATTATAATAAGTTTAGCCAGTAAACATGGTGCTACAGCCAATGATTATTGGGATGGTTACTGATTGATGATTTAAGAATGAGGCAAAGAAACAACCTGGCTGGACCACTATAAAAAAGGTTCCAAGTATTGCATGAAATTTTCGAGACTATCGACCAAGACAGAAATGTTTCCGACACCTCGAGCTTACAAGTGTTACTGAACGATACGTGCTCGACGCGTTGACCACCGCGAGAGGGAATGCCACTCACGAACTATAGAAAAAAGAAGGAGAGGCTAGCGCGTGATGGTTGAGACGAGTCTCCGCGGTCAAAAGAGAGAAGCCGATGATGCCACACGCCGCTGGTCTGCATCGTTGTTGTCGCTCTTCCCCACTTCGTTCCTTCCTTCTGTCGGAAGACCATCTTCCTCAGTCGCGGATTCTTGCATATTTTGAACCCGAACCACAGCACTAGAGGCCGATGAAGGAGGGCTGACTCCTGGCCGATGATTGGTGGATGGGTCGGTACGTGACTGCAGGGGGGCTTGAACAGACCCTCGAACGACATTGAGAAACATACTGGTGTTAATAATAGTAATGTTTCTCACACAAAATAAATTTGGCGGAAATGCCTATCCACTGCCGGATTTTGTGGTCATTTTGCCCTGGGTGTATTCTTAGGTTAAGGATAAGAATAATTCCTAACGATAGAGTTTCAAAAAAATGTAATATAAGTGATATGATAAAGGGGACTGAATTGCCTATCCATTCACAGATTTTGTGGTCGATTTGACCTTGACATTGATATTCCTCCGGGGCGTAATTACCTTTTTATTGTATTTTTTGAGTAATCCGCCCATGTTCCACCCTCGCCAGGATCAGTGCCTTGGTTATGTAGGTGTTTCCGAAGCCGATCGAAACAATAATTTTACCAGGGTCAGCCTAAAGGGAGTAGTGTAAAGCCTCTGGACTGTAGAAGCCTCGCTGAAAGGAGGTGACAGCGAATCCTAATCGATGACGCCACGAGATAAAAGATTCTTGAACTTTGTTCCTCATGACCACGGAGCCCTCACAATGGTTACTCACATGGAAAAAAGAATGAAGAAAAAATCAAATTATCTCAAAGTACTCAATCTTACAAAATTTTCTCTCGTTATGAGATTTTGTAATTTTCGAAGTGTGATATTTGACAGTTTTCTTCAGGATCGTTGATCCATACTAGATCATTGAACCGGAGAAAATGAAGTACCTGAAGAACTTCCCATCGAAAGGAATATGATAGTTGAAATGGAACAAAACAATGTTTTTTTGAATAATTAATCTTCGTAGGCCTCCACGGATGGTTGCATACAGCTTTGATAATAAGATTGCTGAGCAGAAAATCTAGGCGCAGTATATATCATTTCTGAATCTGCATTTCTTGATTTTGAAGAATCTAATCAAGTAGAACGTACTCTTTCATTATCGTTTGCTTGAATTTGAATGAAGGTCCTGTTTGTCTGTCCACTTGGAATCACGAAAACAATGTTTATAAAGAGAAACAAATTCGTCGGCAACACTTCCTCGTTCAATTTCAATTTTTTTGCAAAATAACCAATTTTATTTTGTGTTCTAATTAGGATGTGACTACTTCGACCAAAACAGACTGATCTTAGCTAATATTTGAATGCCACAGAAATTGCATCGTTATTTTTTCCGGTAAGATAACAGAACCAAGCCGTTCAAACGGGTACAATATTTGAGCAATTTCAGGTATATAGTTCTCTTCGTCACAGATGCATCTATTCCCAATTGCTGAGAGTGAAAGCAAATGTATCTGGATCAGAATTCTAATAAACACTAAGCGTTTTTGTATTATCTCTCAAATTCGAATGAAGGAAGGAGTCGTTAGATTCTTTCAATAAAGATGGTATTTTTACTGTTATAGGGGTAATTGGATTCCCACCTTCGCATATTCATGCAACCTTACGAGAGACCTGTAACAATTTGCTCTTAACCTGTTTTGTCTCCCCGAAAGTGCGAGCAGCTCATAGATAACAAATCGAACATATAAAAATCTTCCGTCAACGCAGTAGAAGCCTATGTTGATTGCATAAGCGATCGAGTTTCGAAGGAGATGCAGAGGACATGCCATGGGTGACGGTTTTCAACTTGAACATTCTTTTTTTTGACGACTTCAGATTCGTGACATCATTCGTTTAGACAGTTTCTAGCATAATCGTGCTGCGATCATCAAATCAGTTTCTGACAGCTTATGGAATTCTAGATCAGCAAAGCTGCATATTTATGTATTCGCGGATGAAAATGTGATATCATTGATTTAGTGAATCAAATTTCCTGAAGCAGCAGAGTATGCTGTTTTTTCTGCAAGTTTTGTGAGCACTAGAGTTGCAATTTGTTGTTTTGATTTTCCATTCTCCGAAAAGGACTTATTTGTTTCTAGTGTTCTTTTGCAACCATGGCAAAATTCACGCAATCGCCTCATTGTTGAAGAGTCGTCTGAGTGTGTACGTTCTTGTTACTTTAAAATAGTCTGCGGATCTTATTTCTTAACGATCACGTATAGGAGAAATGATCCTGAAAATATTTTTTGTAACGCTCCTAACGCACCACAATGTTTGATAACGTTATTGAAAGTTCTCCTAGAACAAGAGCTGATGTAATATGATTGATATACTTTTGTAAATAATAAGGTAGGTCCTTGTGACAATAAGTTGGTCTGAGAAGTTGGTTTTAACTTTAATTGGCATCAGTGACATCGATTCAGGGAAGATAGATCAATCTGCAGTGCAGGGACAAGGGAGATAAGTACAGTCGAGAGCCAGGGTTGGGTAGGTAGTAGCTTGGTAAAGTAGCGCCGATGAAGGTATAGAATATACAAATGAAGAGTAAAGTGTAAGGAATAGTGAGAATAATGAAAAGAGTAAGGTTAAGATTACAAAAAGGGTACAGTTAACATTTTCGAAATGCGAAGAGGAGAAACACAGTAGGAACCTGGGGGTAAACTTTGTTGCAGGTAGAATCTGAACGGTGTTCTCTGAACCTTGTCCTAGGGTTCGATGAACCCCCTATGTGGGGTACTACTGACAGGTCCTGTTTCCAATATACGCTATGGTTTCTAAGATAAGATGTTGTGTTAATTGCATTACGTGGATCAAGGGCCCTCTATTTGGTGGGGATATACAAGCGGGTATCTCCGTTCCATAACCTATGCGCCAAGTTGAGATAGGATGCACGCTGTCTCGGCTTGGCATGTTAATACAGTCAGCTGACTCAAGAGAAGAACATACACGTACTTATGACTTAAACTCGGTACGCGTGCATGACGTCATCCACTATCCAGTATATAATACAAATCGGTGGTCCTTACATATACCACGTGAAACAATAGTCTGCATTGCATGCATGCAGGCTACCTGCATGTTTAAAGTCGTGGTCTTATATTACAAGATGCAAATAACGCAACTAGAAATGTATATACGGACTTTGGCGTATGACCGGCAAAGCTGTGAAAAATTCCATACCCTCATTGTCAGGGACTCAGAACTCCAACTGGGGAGCATGAACACCTCCCAGGGCACATTCCGTTACAGGTAGCTGGTACCCAAAAATGGGGTTTTGAGACCCCCTGAACCCGAAAAAATGATTTTTACGAATGTGTCTGTCCATCGGTATGCATGTCCGTCTGTATGTATGTCTGTCTGTGAGCACGATAACTTACGGAAAAACGAATCTTTTTTATTGGCCTTTGGTACACTCTTTCAGTGTCAAAAACTGAAGGTCAAGTTCGTTAGTCAGCTATTTTGGATGGAAAATAAAAGAGGGGGAGCATTTAGAACAATTTTTCGGACTTTTTTCCAAAGACTTGAAAATTGTTAGTACGATTTCTGGTGGCGTGTAAGAAGTGAAACAATTTATCCTAATCATTTTTTCCGATAAAATAGAAACTGTCGGAATATTTCCGAAACCAGGAAATTGCACCTGGGTGAAGTGTTGGAGGATCCTGCTAGCAGCCTCTGCCATGGTAAGACGACTATACTCGGAAATATGATCAACTTTGTTCAAGTTATAAACGAAACGGATGCAGGCATTGATGACACGCTCCAGTTTGCAATCGAGGTCATCAGAGATCCCATCATAACCAAGCACCAATAATCAAAGTTATGGAGAATTAACGCTCCAACAAGATGGATACGCGTAGCTGTAGGCGAAGATTCCCTTACTCCTACTAAGAAGTTAGAGGTTCCACGTAAAATAGGTTCGACATGCTTTTGTGAATTTGTGCAATGTATCTGAATTTCTTCTATGTATTCCAGCGACTCGAAGGAATTTCGTAAAATTTGTTAGAATTCAGGAATAGCGTATAAACGAGTTCCGGAAATTTTAGTAATTCAAGACAATTTGTAAAGATGCCCATCATTTCGGGAATCAATTGGTCTTTCGAAGAGTAATGGAAATCTATTAGAGTTTTTTTTCTCTAAAATTCATGATTGGATGATATTTTCCTATTTTAGAGACCAGACCGCAAGAGACCGCTGCCCTCCTCAATTACTTTCACAAATTGAGCATAACTTCCTGCATTTTATTATATGACTGATATCCGTTAGGACCGACGTTATGGATAATAGTTGGTAGTTGGGTCAGTTAATATAATAGATAAAACAAATGATAATTTGGCTTCGCATGGGAATAAAACTTTCATTGATGGAAGGTGTGACTCTAAGTTGGAAAAATGAAGCATGAGCTTAACCTCTGCTTAGAGGTAGATAAATATGTAGCTTCACGGTTACCATGGGTTGAGACGGAAGTGTGGATTGAAAAACTATCCATTGTAGCTTACGGTGCCTCATTCTATGGTGACAGTAGGGATATGTGAGACTCCTCTTCAAACTTGTCAAATGATACCTCGGTTACTTGCCGTGCTGGAGAAATTATTATCCTGCTCAGAAAAATGAATGACTAAGTTAATGTTTAACGCGAGAGAATACCATTTAGGATACCATGCCATTTCCGAGACCCAAAAACGAATGGTAAAATTGATAAACTCATGCTCAGAGGAAGGCTTGTTCATTACAAACACCTGATTTGAGCATGAAATGATGCAGGAGCGAAGGTCACAGTACGAATCACTTTGACACAGCGGATATAAGACTGAAAGAACTTGCGCAAGATACAAGAGTTATGAGGACGCTGAATTTGCAATGGATGACTTCTTCATATTTTCAAAAATGAATTTCAGTTGAAAAGAGAGGCGAAGCAGAAGTCATATAGGGTTCGGGAGGACACGAGTTTAAACAGAAAATCCATCAAAGCCAGAAATACAAAAAGTGAACCAAGAAGAGTTGAACGAATATCCACGTCATAGTGAGCAAGACTGGAAAACGGAATAAGGCGGAAGAAATGTAGAGAGAGTGTGGATCATAACGAGGGACCGCATTTTCACGAGTGCATCTAGAGTCTGTGGTATTGCAACTATACGGAGGAGACCGGTAATGCTTGGTGAGATGATGGAATACGCATGATTGTCAACAAGCAAAAGCCAGAGGACTTAAGATGATTGTATATGTAAGGTGTGAGCTATTGGAAAAGGCCAGGCTTTAGTACTATTTTAGGTATGGAAACAGGAAAGTGAATGACTCGTGAAAGTAAGAAAGAGGGAAATCGAAGCGTCCGAAGATTTGAAAATAAAAATGATTTTGAAGAAAATAAGAATATATTCTGAAAATGAGTTGAAAGACTAGGAGAGAAAGTGAAAGCACTGAGGAAGTTGGAATGAAGAATGCTGATGATAAGATGATACACGGGGTTCGGACAAAGTGAAAGACAGTATGAGTGTTTTCTTCAAGGGATCAATGTGGAGGTTAGGCAACAGAGCATAACGGCAGTAATACGATAGATTATTTATTTCTGTATATTAGGAATCGGAGAGTGGAAGCAAATACTTGTTATTATGTCCAGGTGCGTTTATAAATGAGTGTGCTGTATGAAGTAAAGTTCTAAATGATTGGAGTAAGGCGATTATTGACCCAATCTACGAAGCAGAGGGTGCTTCAAATGGCAATAGGTAAAATATTCATCAGGATGCCTGGGAGGAATTCAACGTAATAATATTATTATAATAAAATCTTATCAAATGGATCATTAGAAACTCATAAAAATTGTCTGAGAATTCAACGTGGAATCATCGCAAGAGGAAAAATTCGCGCGTAATAAAAAAAGGTTTTCCATGCTTGTGCTGATCAAGCAGAATCTTTCAACAAGGTTAATGAAGCTGCTCTTTAGGGAGACTTCCAAAAGTATAGGGTAAATAGTTGGATTTTGGAAGTAGCGGAAGTAATACGTAATAGTAGTGAAGCAAGTGTGTGCGTCATGTCTTCATGTATGTAAGGATAGTTATCCCTTATAATAAAAAAAATAAGTATCCTCCGTTGAAAATAGCTTTTCTGGCGCGAATTCATCCGTTGATGTTCAAAGTCCTCTTGAACTTGACAATTCAAATACACTTATGAGCTTCACATCTAAAATAAATTTTTCGAACCAAAATAAGATAGAGTTCGATATCTTTTTTCTCTCTGAGCTTCATCACAGATGTGCAAACATGGCATATTTTTTGAATCAGTAACTCTTGAGTAGATCTAGGTAGCAGACTGAAGCTTCCGGACCCCTTCCAAATGAATTTTTCTTTGCTCCTAAAATGAAGTATGGCTGATTAGAAGTTAGAACGATTTTGCAGTTGAAAGTGTTCTTAATTCAAGAGTACTGAAAATTACAGGACGGTTACACAATATAATCACTTCGAATGAAGATAAGTCATATGAGAACAAAATAGATCTACGTCTGCCTTGTTGATGTCTAATAATTTTATCCCTCCATTTCTTAAGTTTGTCAGTGTTTTCATCGGAATTTCTCGTAACATTGTTGTCTTGAAAAATATTGTGCTTTGTAGGTACAAAGCGCTGATTTCATCCGTTTGTGAAGTTAGAATTACTTGCCAGGCACCTAAATTGACTTCGGCTTGTGCTTCGAACTTCACGCACTCATGAAATCAGACACGTTTTTCATTTATTATTTCAACTTATTCTTTAAGGAAGGAGCCAAATATATGGACTGATCGGTATATCGATTTGCGATGGTTTCGAATCTTTTTATCCATCTCGTTTGCGTGGTTTTTTGTTTAGATTAATGAGGTAATTCGGTATCATAGAAGATGAGGAATCTGCATCACTCAAGCTTCCTGCATATTGTTGTCTTGGAGAAGATGTTTGTCGTACTGGACTAGATGCATGTCATCTTCCAGGAGATGAATGTTGTCTTAGAGGAGATGGATGTTGCCTTAGGGGAGATGGATGTTGTTTGATATTAAATATCCTTCTGTCTGGCGATCCGACATTTATGTGTGATGGCAATGATTCTAAAGATGATTCAGATCCTGCTGGTTCTGAAACTACTCTTCGAGCTGTAGATTGTGCATCTCTTGTGTAAGGAAATGGGTCCGAACGTCGCAATGATAATGATGATGTGCTAACTATTCCTGATGATGATTGAGATTGACTTACTCCTGATGACTCTGTGAAATCACTTTGTTCGTTGGTAAATCTAGGTCCTGAAGACCATGATGAATCGCTCCCAAACGCCAAACCTGTATCTGTAAGAAAGAAAAAGAATTTCAGCGAGTTTAAATCACAATATACCAAACAGGGACGGAATAATTTTCTCTGAAAAAGAAGTCGACAATATCCTTCATTTATGATAAAAATATGACGCCACGTTGCTGGAAATTAAGATCTCAGCAGCTCTCATCCGAGAGCATGTGCAGCTTCCTGCAAGTGCCTGCAGGAGCCTTTCACGAGAGCCTCAGAACCATTCAAACAGAGCCTCCCACAAGGACGTCTGGAGCTTCCTGGAAGTGACTTAAGAGCCCCTTTCAAGGACCTCTGGTGCATCCTTCAGATGCCTTTCACAAGGGTATTTGTATGTTTCTGCAAGCTCCTTCATAACCCCTAACGGAAACCTCAGGAACATCCTTCTGAAGCATCCCAGAAGGACATCTTGAGCTTCCTGCGAGTTCCTCCGCAGCTTCTAACAAGGGATTCTAGAGCGTTCTTCCAGAGTCTCCAACAAGGTGTCCAGAACTTTCTCAAAGTGACTCCAGAACTTCTCACGAAGGCTTAAGACCATCTGAAGAGGGTTTTCAAAGCCTCTCACTTGCGTCTCTGGAGCATTCTTCAAGTGTTCCTAGGGCCTCCTACGAGAGCAGTATTACTTACAAATTTTCCTAAATTTTGGCGAAATTTGTATATTCTTACATGATCGGAACCCAAAACACCTTTTTTCAATGTAATCAGATATTTTACAGTTTGTAACATTCTGCGTAAGAAATACCAATATCATTATCTAATTATTGGTATCTCCCAAATTTTCTGAATTCCTTGAATCCTCTGAATTCCTCAAAATATTTTAATATCTTAGAATATGCGAATTTCTTTATTTTCTAAACTCGTCGATTTATCTGAATTCCTTGTTTCCTCTTAATTCCTTGAACTCCTCGAATAAATAACATTCTGTGAATTCTTCGGAATTTCAGAAAGGAAGAGACATCCCTGAATTTCTCGAATTTTTGGGATTCCCTAAATTCTCTTGATTCCTTTCATTCTTGATTTTTCTTCAACTGTCTAATTTACTATTTTCATCTGCATTCCTCAAATTTCTTAAATTTCGTCAATCCCAAAATCCATCAATTTCTCTGAATTCCTGGATTCAATCCTTGACACTTCCTCAGATTATCGGGGTTCCTTTGATCTTTTGATTTTCTCGATTCTCTAGATTCCCTGAATCCTCTGTATCCCTGTAATTCTCTGAATTTCACAAATTCTCTGAATCCCCTAGATTTTCTGGTTCCCTCAAATTCTCTGAATTCTTTAAACTGTCAGCATTTCGCTCATCCTCTGAAATCCTTGAATTTTTCTAATTTTCAAAATTCCTTGATTTCTTCGGAATCTTGGAATTCTCTAAATTCTGTAAATTCTCTCACTCCTTCATATTCTCCATATTCCTCGATTTCCACGAATTCTTCAAATTTTCTGAATCCGTTGAGCTTTTCTAATTTTTAACTCTCTGAATTCCTGCCAGTTCTCTGAATTCCTGGAATTTCCTGAATTTCTTCGAATCTTTCAATTCCTAAATTTCTCGGTATTCTTCGAATTTTCCAAATTCATTGGATTCTCTGGATCCCCTCAATTCCGTGACTTCCTTGAGTCATCTGAGTTCTCTGGATTCATTGAATTTCCTGATTCAACAAAATTATCTGATTTCTTCGAATCCTTCTTATTCTTTGATTTCATGAAAAAAAAATCATCTTTCAACTTATTATTTGAATTTTTTCACAAAAACTTTCTTTAATAAAAGAGACAGATTTAAAACAAAACGGTTGAATTCCCAACCGAAAAAGGCGAATTTTCTACAAACCAGTTGAATGTTTCCAATAAAAACTATGAATTTCGATAATAATTTATTTCATTTCAGACCTATTTAACTTTTACAATGAGATTAATTTTGCATCAAATAGTTAACTGATAAAGTAAATTCTGAACAAGGTGTAAAAGATGGAATTAGAACAAAATACGTAAATTTACAACCGGAGTTTTGAATTTTCAAAGAAAAGGATCCATTGGCCGCCAATATTGAAATAGTAGGAGAGAGTAGGGAGTTGTGAGCCGGAGGGAGTTGTGAGCCGTTTCGATTTCTGCCATGTTGTGATTGCTAGGTCTGTTGTATGTACTGTTCAGTGTTTCTCTTGACCCAAGCTAACTTTTTAGTGAGCATTTACTGCATCTGCAGGCATTCTTGGCCTTCATGTGAATCACTCATTGTTGAATCGCACCAGAAGCATTTTGAGGCCCGTTTTGCAGACAATTTTAAGGCCATTGGCTCTCTACACAAAAAGAAAATTTTGATAATTGTTCAGTGCGTTGATAGCGATGCGTCCATTCTAAATAAGTCCGATATGGGGAGTAAGAGCCACCAGTTGTAGGGAGTTAATGAAGACTTTTCTGCATCATCTGTATGAGGACAATGCCGGAAAAAAATATAAATAGACGACTGGGTAATACACCTGTGTTAATTGCGAATCCGATTAATTTTTTGAAATCTTTTAGTTACATCAAACTTATCTTATATTTCATTTTCTACTCCTATATAAACATGAATGATAAAAATATGCCGTTTTCTGACATTTTTCTACATGGCTCACAACTCCCCACCAAAATAACGAATGCCGATTTTTTCACTTTTAGCCGATCTACAATATTTCAAAGACGACGGTGATTTTTTACAAATTCTTTTGTCCAGTAGTTGTGTTTCGATGTCCTTTAAAAATTTAACTTAAAACATCAACAATCTGTCGATTTTTATGGAAGATATACCTCGAAAACAAAACCCGGCTTACAACTTCCCACTCTCCCCAATCTTTTTGAGAAAGTGCATTTTTTACAAAGAGAGAACAAAATTTTAATCAATTTATTGAATTTCTGATGAGACAGTTCAATTTCTAAGAATAAAATTAGAGGAAATAACAAAAGAGTTATATTTACACCAAAAGTAATTCTTTGAATTCCCTGAATTCTATGAATTTCCCAATTTTTCCGAAGTCCCTCGATTCTTCGATTTTCTCGAATTTTCTGCATTCCTTGAACTCTCTGACTTTTCCTAAACTTTGGGGAATCCTTGCATTCCTTTAATTCTCCGCATTCTTGGAATTCTTTATATTCTTCGAATTCTGTTGAATCCTCCTAATTCTTCAAACTCTTTTTATTTATGAATTTCTCCGAATTTTCCTAATTCTCCCCATTCCTTAAATACTCCCGATTCCTTGAATTCTCTGAATCCCTCAAATCCATTTAAGTCTTTGAATTATATTAATTATCCGAATTCTATAAATTTCTTGCATTCTTGGAATCCTTCTTATTATTTAATTTCTCGGAAATTATAACAGACCGAATTTTTCACGGAATACCGAATAGTTGAGTTTTCAAAAAAAAACGAGACTGTCCAAAACATTTTATTCTCATCTAAGCGACGCAGTTTTCAACAAAAAATGGACAAGTTTTCTACCCAATTGATTAAATTTCACAAAAAATAGCTGATAATTTGGATAAAAATAGAATTTGAAATAAAATAGTAATATTTTAACAATCTTCGAGAATACGTTTTTCAAAAATATTCTTTCAACAACATTTCATCAATCAAATAAGAATAACAACACAGCCCTACAAAATTGTACGTGTTTTTCTTAACCTCAGAAAACTTGGTTTATTTGTGGATAAATCAATAATGTGAACGCAGATTTGGATTCAGCGGCGAAAAAAAAGAAGAATTGTATCTGTTGGTTTTTTGGGCTCAATACTTTTTGGTGAGGAAGAGACTGTACAGAGGACAATGGCGTGAAATCTTGCAGGATGAAAAAAGTCTATTTGTGGAATCATGACCTCATATTCCGATCAACTTACAAAAAATTTATGGGAACTGAGTATTTTGATTGGAGAAAATATTAACCTCATATTTTGCGAGATTTCACGCTATTGTTCTCTGTACACCCCCC
>WSXT02197176.1:0-19109 GCA_011762715.2 Neuroterus valhalla
CATCCTTTTTTTACCCTTTCTTGGCCTCTTTTTGGTCTGACCTCTTCTCTCACCTTCTCTATCGCATCTTTTATTCGTGTCATAAACACGGTGCCGTAATAACCTGTTTAAGTTACGGATAGGCGTTACTTAAGGGCGAATTCAAGTCACCCAGTGCAATAAAAAAGATTTTGTCATGTGGAAGTGTATAAAACTTTCTCACAGGTTAGTTTTTATGATATAATACAGAAAAAAATTCTTCAGCTGGTTGTACGAGTATGGAAAGGTTTTCCGCTACTCCGAAAAAGTCGGAAGAATAGATTTTGTGATGTGAAAGTATATGAAACTTTTCAGACGTTACTTTTTAGGATATAATATAGAAAACAATTCTTCAGCTGATTGTACGAGTATGGAAAGCTTTTCCACTAATCCGGAAAAGTTGGAAAAACCGAAAAATAGATTTTGTGATGTGAAAGTGTATGAAACTTTCTCAGACGTTAGATTTTATGATCTAATATAGAAAAAGATATTTCAGCTGGTTGCACGGGTATGCGAAGGTTTTCCGCTACTCCGGAAAAGTCGGAAAAATAGATTTTGTGGTATAAAAGTGTAAGAAAATTTTTCAGACGTTAGTTTTTATTATATTATATGGAATGTAGGTCTTTAGTTGGCTGTGCGACTATGCAAAGGTTTTCCGCTACTCCAGAAAATTCGTGAAAATAAAAAAAAAAAAAGATTTTGTAATGTGAAAGAGTCGAGAGTCGAGAGAGTCGTTGAATTAAAGTTCTCAGTCTAAATAACTGGTATGAATTAGTTTTTTATACTATTGAATTCAAAAATCAAAATTGAAAAAACCGAGAAATACGCATTTTATTGGTAAAAAAAATAAGGGTGGAGTTCCGAAAAGCGCTTACCCACAATTAATTAGATACTCTGGAGACCTATATATTTTGCCGCGCTAATCACGGATTTGATTGTAAAAATACCCGCAAATTTGATTTTCATTGTGAAAACCATGAAAACCCATGAAAACCATGTTTTTCTACGTTTATTCGTTTAGTGTCGATGTAGCACGAACTTAAATGCTAACGTCTGAGAAAGTTTCATATACTTTTACATCACAAAATCTATTTTTCCGTTTTCCCGACTTTCCCGGAGTAGCGGAAAACCTTTCCATACTCGTACAACCAGCTGAAGAATTTTTCTCTTCATTATATCATAAAAACCAACGTCTGAGAAAGTTCGATACACTTTCACATGACAAAATTTTTTTCATTTCTACGGATTTTTCGGAGCAGCGGAAAATGTTTCCATCACTGGTTTGGCCGATAACGGTTATTACGCTACATTACACACCTGTCTAAGGCGTTCCTAAAAGTTTCATACACTTCCAGATGACGAATTAAAATGTGTCACTGGCTCCCGGACTACTTCTCTTTGCCAGTTCTAAACGTTCAGATTCAAACTTGGTATAAACGTATATTATAAACGTAGGGACTGTCTAAACTGCTGGACTTTTTCAAGAACGATTATTAGAGTTTTCAAGCTACCTTCCGATTTAGTGCCGTCTGATTGTATTTTGCTTCGGAACAATATTCTACTACAATAGACACATTTCTCAACGAATGGGTTATCTTTTATCTGGAAAAATAAATTTCCAACTAAAAAATAAATCTTTCAAAGGAAATTCGTTTTTATTAAACTGATACGAATTCCAATCATGAAGTTGAATTTTCAACCAAACCAGATTTTAAGTCGATAAAATGAGGGAGTTCAAGCAATTTAATAAACTTCCACGCCGAAAGGGATTTTTTCACTAAAAATGAAGTAATTAAATCTGCAACTGGAAAAAAATTTCAACCTACGAGAAAACCAATTTTTAACATAATAGTTGCATTTTCAACTAACGAAATGAATCTTCAAAAAAGTATTCCCATCAATCTAGTAGAAGGGTTTCTCAATGTAAAAGATTTCACGGTCGAGAAGAAGGAATCCAAAGAAAAAGTGGAGAGCAGTTGGATTTCCCATTCAATAGGATGACTTTTCAAGACTTGGAGAAAATTGGGAGAAAAGAATGCAGGACCTAAAGCAAAACTTAGAGAAGTTGGGGGAGCATGAGGAAAAAGTGGAGAAGTTGCAAGGTAGGTTGGAAACAAATGCAAGGGGCAATCCGAAGGTTTGAAGAAAAGGGATTAAGGAAGGAGGAAGTAAATAAGACAGTGTTTAGGAAAATTGGAATAAGAATGAAAAGGAATGAGAGAGAGGAAAAATATAGCTATGAAAAGTATAAGATCAAAAGGAAAAAATTTAAGGGAAGATGTACAAGAAGTCCTAGATAGGATAAATGCAAAGGTACTAGTAAGAGAAGTGAGAAGACTAAGAAGGAATGATGGAAGGAGGGATAAAATGGCACTGGTAAAATTGAAGAATAAGAGAGATAAAAGGGAGGTGATGTTGAAGAAAATGCAGTTACATGGGAGTGAATAGAGAATAGAAGATTATTGGACACCGGGAACCAGGAATATGCGGTATAAGTTCAGGAAAATAGCCGAAGATGAGAAGAAGAACGGAAAGGAAACGTTAAGTATGGCAAAATACTTAATAGATGAAAAAGGATGGGGGAGAGTAAGGGAAAGGTTACCATGAGAATACAGTGAGAGGAAATGGGATGGAATTATTCATAAATGGGTATATAGAGGGGGATGAGGAAGGTGAATATATACGTTTGAGAGGTGGAAAGGGAGCGGTCATTGACTGTGGGATACTAGATGATGTGGTAACAGAGAAGGTCAAAAAACTAGAGGAAGAAGAATGTATAGATTCTGATTACTTTTCATTATTACTGACGTAAAAGGGTGATGAGAGTACTCAAGATACGGGTAAAAAGGGATTAAAGGTAAAAAGAACAGGAAGAGGGGATTGGTGAGTAGAAGATGAAGAGAAATTGAAACATAAGCTAAAGGATGAAAAGATGGCAAAAGGAAACGTGAATGGAGATATGAAAATAATGATAGGAGAAACAAAAAGATTGTTAGAGGGAAGAAGCAAGAAAGAAGTTAGTTGAGGAGGGAACGGAAATGGATGGGATGAGGAATGTAGAGAGAAAATGGAAGAAACGAGAAAGGGACTAAGAAGACGAAGACAAGAGGAGAAAAATAAGAAGTTCAAAGAAGAGGGGGAGGAGGCCAGAACATGAGGAGAGGTTTGGAAAGTAGTGAATGAAAAAAGAAAAAGAAGAAAAAAGGTAAACCGGGAAATTGGAAAGGTAGTATGGAAGAAGTATTTCATGTATCTGCTAGGAAGAGTAGAGAATTAGGCTAGGATCGGCAGAAGAGACGGGGAAGAGGCGAGGAAGAAAACATAACAGGAGAAGAAGTAATCAATGTTTTAGGAATAATGAAAGAGGGGAAAGCTCCAGGTCTCGATAAAATTCCAAATAAATTATGGAAATATGGGGAGAATGAACTAAAGGAATGGGCATGGATAATTTGCAATAGGGTATGGAGAGGAGAGGGTTGGCCAGAGATATGGAAAGAAGAGGTATAAGTTATATGTAACGGTATTATCGGAGAGATTGAAGAAACAAGTAGAAGAAAAAAGAGATAATGCCACCAAATCAGACGGGGTCTTGAAAAGTTATAGGATTGATTGACGGAATGTACGTTAAAAGTTATGTAATAAATAGTAGGATTGAAAAGGAGAAGGGAAGAGTGCTAGCTATGTTCGTAGACTTAGAAGCAGCGTTCGGTTCTCTGAATATACGAGAGGGAATTCGAGTAAACTTTGAAGAATTAGATGAAAAGGATAAGGAAAGTTAATTAATAGAAAGATAGAGAAAAATTAAGGAATCGAAATACAATAAATGGAGAAGATAATGAAAAAGGAATGACTACCAAAGTATTTGGAAGAGAGTTGGGGAGAAAAGAGATGGACAAGAATAGCACGATTGAGATTGAGGGACAAGATCGGGGAAACGATGTATTGGGAATAAAAGGAGAAAAGAGAGTGCAGGATATGTGAATGGGAAGGAGAAACATGGCAACATGTATTGGAAGAATGTATGAGGGAACGGAAAAAAAGAAAGCTGGCAAGAGAACATAGTAAGGATTCTTGGTCAGGGAGGACAGGGGGAGGAGTGGATGAGGGGTTAGAGGAAGCTGGATAAGTGAATGAGATACGATGAAAGAATGATTGTGTAAAAGAAAAGGTTGAGGTGAGAGAAGAGTAAAAGGAATAAGAAACGGAAGTCGCACAAAAAAATAAGGTGGAAAACATTGTAATGTAAGAATAAGTAGAATTAAGTAGAATAAGATGAGGCTACGCTCTTTCCCTCTCGCTCGTATGCTCGGACTGCTAAAAACACTGAAGTTCTCGATCACTCTGAGTATACTCGCTCGCTCGCTCAAAGTCTGTCAGTCACCCCGTCACGTTGCGTTGAGCGTTAAAATACGAATTTCATATGTACTAGGAGAGTAACGCGTGCCAAGGCGCGCGTCTCTGTTCTTTCATTGTTAACTTCTTTATATCAAATTGTTTAAATCCAACGTATATTATTTCAATCAGCATTAGTTGATTTTGAAAGATTTACAGATAATGAATTTTTTTTTCTTATGTACATATAGTCAATTTCGTAATATTTTGAGAATGTAAAAAAAATATTGTTCTTCATCAGAATAGTCGCATTTCTTCTCTTGTTTTCTTCGTCTTTATTTCGCTGAACTCTCTCCTTTTCTTCTCCTCTTCTTCTCTCCTCCTCCTTACTCTTTTTCTCTCTTAGCTTTCTTCTTTCTCGTTTCCTTCTGCTCTTGTTCTCTTCTTACCTTTTTCTCTTTTTTTGTGACCGCTCTCCTTCTCTCCTTCACCAACCCTCTTCTCTCATTCTCCCCTTCTTTGCCTACTTCTCTCCTTCTTCTCTTTTCTTATTCCCTCCTTCTCTTCTTCACCTGGCTGTCTTTCTATCCAGACTTTCTTTCTCTCTTATATCTGTTCTACCCTTTTCTTGTCCTGAAATTTCTATTTTCTTCTCAACTTCTCCTCTTCTTCTCCTTTTTTCTCTTTTCTGCTCCTCATTTCTCCGTCGCTCAACTCTTGTTTTCCTTGTGCTTCCCTTTGTTCCTCCTCTTTTTCTCATTACTCTGTTCTTCTCTTCTTTTTTTCTTCTTTCAACTCTCTTCTCTTTTCTTTATCTTATTCTCTCCTTCTTTACTTTCATTCTCCGATAATTTTCTCCACTTCTTCATTTCTTCTTTTCTCCTTCCCGTTTCCCTTCATCTGTTAACGCTCTCTTACACTTCTTACCTTTTTTACTTTTCCCATTCTTCTGTTCTCTTCAACTTCTCCTCTCCGCTCTACGCTGTTACTCTTCTTCTCTTTTCTTCCCTTTCACTTTGCTCTTCTTCCTTTCTTCTCTCTTTTTCTCCTATCTCCTCTTCTCGTCCTGCAATTCTTCTTTTCTTCGTTTCTTCTTTTATTTCTATCTTTATTCTCATCATCTCTTCTTCTCTTCTTGTCTTGGCCTCCCTTTCCCCCGACTCCCCTTTTCTTCTTCTTATTGTTCCAACTCTCTTCTGCTTCTTGCACTCTTTCTCTCCTTACTTTATCCTTCTCGTACTTTCTCCTTATTTTCTCTCTTCAACATACGTATCCTCGTAACTTCCGTCCACTTTCTTATTCTCTTGAATCCTTCTTTCTCTTCCTAATCTTTTCTTCTCCTGTTATCCTCTTCTTCTCTCATATTCTCCTTTTCTCCTATTCTTCTCCTCACCTCACAACTTTCTTCTCCTCTGTTATTAACCATCTCCTCTATCCTTTTTTCTGCTTTGCTCCTTCGAATTTCCTATCCTCCCTTTCTGCTTTTCTTCTCCCACTCTCTTCATGTCTTAACTATCTTCTTCTCCGCTTTGTCCTTTTTCTTTTATTCGTCTTTCCTTCCCTTCCTATATTTTTGTCTTCTCCCCTTCTTCTTTCCTGCTCTTTACTTATTTTGTACTCCTTTCCTTTCTTTTTTCCTCAACTCTCTCTGCTCTTCGTTTTTTATGCACTACTTGTCTCCTTCTCTCCATTTCTCTTTCCTCTTGTTATCCTCTTCTACTTTTCTCTTCTCCTATTTTCTTTTTTACCTCTTTATCTTCTGTGTTCGTACTCTTTTCTTTTCCTATCCTAACTGTCTTCTTTTCTCCCTCTCTTTTTTGTTTCTTCCTTTTTTCTAGTTACTCTTCTTTCCTTCACTTTTTCCTTCTCCTCTTTTTCTTTCATCTCTCTTCTTTTCTTCCGCTCTTCTTTGCTGAACTCTCTGCTTTTCTTCTTCTATCATTCTCCTCATTTCCTCTTCTACCAGCTCTCTTCTCTCTGCCGCTTATTCTCTCCTGATCGTCTTCTTTTCTTTACTTTATGCCTTCTTCCCTGTATCTCATTTTCATACTCACGCATTCTCTTTTCTCTTTTTTTGCCTCTTTTTCTCCTTTTCTTCCCTTCTTGTCACAATTCTAATCCCTCTACAATTTTTCCCACTCATTTTCATTATATCTTCTCCCACTTTTCTCTTGCTTCTGTTCTTTTAAATTTATCCACTCTTCTCCTCTTCTTTTTCTCTTCTTTTTTTCTTCTCTTCTTCTATCTCTATACGATTATAATCTATTCTCCTTTTTCTTTTTTTCTCTTTCTACACTTAATCTTCTTCTTTCCTTTCTATCTCCTCTACTTTACTCCCCTTCTTCTTCTGTTTTCTTCATCTCTCTTCCCTCATCTCTCGAGGGTGATAAGTTTTCGAACAGAAAATAAATTCTCAAGGAAACAGTTGTTGAATCTCTCATCAAGAGAGATAGATTTTCAACAAAGAATGTACCAAAATATACATGAACCAAAAACAGTTTTATTTTTGAATGATAAACTGTTGAATATAACTACAAAAGATGAATTTTCAAGTGAATAATAAAATCTATCTAATATAAACAATTTCGAATTTTCGATTTTTTAAGAAAACTCGAAAAGTTGTGAACATCATCCTGGAGGGCTCCCAAAAAGGAACATTTTTTTCTTTAAACTTTTTTTCATGCCTTGCGTTGTTTGACTGAAAATTCTCATTTCCGTTTATATTTTTGAATTTTGAAAACGCCACAATTTGGACGAGAAATAAAAGAGAAACTCAAATATGAAATAGAATCTGTTACGTCCCAGGATGTCTTCAAGATAACATGTCCTTCTTTAAATGTCTTAGGACGAAGGATGCAGAATGATTTCTACATCATAATGATTAATTTTACATGTCATTGTTACTTGCATGAATTTGTGTGAGTTTGTATGCATGCATGTTTCTGTATGTGGTACTTGTGTGGTACTTGTACTTAAATGTATTAATGTGTAAATAATTTTAACTTGGGTACGATTTTCTCCTCAAGTATTATTTTATATTTTATTCTAAAATATTTTTGTTACTCTCGTAAACAATAAGAGACCAAAGGCATACTATTCGGGATTTGGCTTGGGTTTTTCCCCGACCCTTGGAAGAGAGCATAAGTTTCCTTTCCTTTATGTCCTCGACCTTCATGATTTTGAAATAGCATTGTCAATATCTCTTTCCATAGTAAGTTCTAAATTCGTGACAAAATTTCCAAGTTAAGATAGCCTTTCTGGAACCCTGCGATCATCTGTCCTATTATGACGGAGTTTGTCCAAATAAACACGCTAGTAAAATGCAATAAAGTTTATGCATTTGGGATTTGTGAATCCTAGTTAAAGGATTAACACAGGGTTCTACTCTCTGCTCTCTTCTCTAGATAAGGTCGAGCCTCAAGGTCTCTCTACCTACAATTCACCATTTTTCTTATGTGACGTCATGGAAATTTACACTTGGGTCAGTATTTCAAATTCGAACCTTGAGGCCCCTCCACTTCCCTTCCTCTGATTGTAACCACAGTAACCACCCCCCACTATGCAATCCTGATCAATCCTGCCAAGCTTCCGAAAGTGGGAGAACTTCTCTTGCAGCGCGGGTGTTGCTTTTGCTCCAACTCTCGTTGCTCAAAATTCTGTCTTCAGTTCAGTTTTGTCTTAACTTCGGTACATTTAATCTTGACAGCGATCCGGTTACGTTGAACCGATCTTTGAGTCGCTCGATACCTTTCGGTTCAACTTTTTCTGATTCGCCATAGTTCGCGAAGACTGCGTTTTAGGAATAACCGATTAAAATTCCGATATTGTATTGCCGAACACATCGACTCCCGGGTATCGATCAAAGTTTAGATTTGTCTCATTGATGAAGCTGAATTCATTATAATGAAATTGAAAAATTTCGTGTTTAACCCCAAGCTAAAGCTTGACTGCTTTTTCTAGATTTTTCATCTGCCTCACAAGCAATTTGTCATTTTTGTCTCATCCGCATTCAAATATGTAGGCGCCTTGTTTCAAAACTGATTTAAAAAATAAAATTCTTTTTAAATTCAGACTTAGTAGTTCTTTGCGTCAAAGGTTCTCAACCTTTCGAATAGACTTTTTCGAAATATTCAAAGCTCTTTAAAACTTCTCGAATTATTTCGCTACCTCTAATCTAAGAGGGAGGTAGATTTTTGACTAAAAATTTCCATTTATCTTCTGAATTTTTTGTATTCCGAAAATCTCTAAAAATGACAGCCCCTGATGCGAGTACTCTATTTATGTACCATCAAAGTGCTCTATCAAGTATTCGGTCGCGATTTTAAATACTATCATCAGCGATTATCAAGAATCGCGATGCTTCCTGAAGAAACGGTATCTCAGTACGCCGCGCGAGTACAGAATCTTGTACGAAGAGCAGTCTTGCCTCGCCGGTACTGACCGTGAGGAGCATCCAGATGCCTTGTTTGACGCGATTGATCCGAAGGGATGTTTCTTAGACGGGTTGCCCTCAGAAATCGGAATACAGGTTAGAAACGCGCGAAACCGCTGTGAGATATTCGTGACGTTGAAGGTCCCCAGGGTGCGATTATTTCGGAAAATATAACGGTAAGGAGTATTGCGATTATCGTGAACGGGCATATTCTCAGGAACGCGATATTGATAATCGTTACTTCCGAAAATCGAGTCAATACCATCCGGACTCATACAAACACTACCATAGCCCGGGACCGCGTTAGGGTTATCATCAATCCCCCTCTTCGATGCCACAAAGATCGGCTGCGGAATCAAATTACCGCGATTCTCGAAACTACGATCCTTTCCATCGCGAAAATCACCCTGTACACATTTTAAATCGCAATCGCCCTTTTCATCCGGCCTCAACATCACCGTCCTGTAAAAATCGCGACTCAAAACCTAAAAAAGTGACCTTGTTCTGCATTTTTTGCAATGACATAGGACATGAAATTTCTCAATGCAGAAACCCTGCAAACCCGTACCGGGCACCGCCACCAGCACGTGTGCGTTCCCCGTCCCCATCGTACCACCGAACGATAGAGTTCACCGGAGGCAATGGTTCTGGTCATTCAAACTCCCAGAGCGCTCGCCATGCGAACCCGACGACGAGCGTGCAGATGAGGCCCAGTTGTCAAAGTTGACGTTGAGCAGGTAAACGGGGGTAAAGGCATATTCCTCGTTGATACAGGTTGCGCCGTGAACTTGATAAAACAAGATCATTTGCAACCAGATACACCTGTCAATATCAACGAGCGAATAACCATCACGGGGATCACTGAGGGATCGATTCCTTCTTATGGATCCGTATTCCTGAAAGTGTTTGATGCCCCAGTGAAATATTACGTGATGCCAAATGATCTCAGGGTGCCTGATGATGGTATTCTCGACGAAGAATACTTTCATCAGGAACAAGTTGCGAGATCATACTTTCACAAATCGATAGTTACTAAGAGCCGCCCCATCACTCCCATACCATTTATCAACCCGCAAATGTCCACGGATCGATATAACAGCGAATCTCACAGGTTTCCACTAAGAACACCTGTTTTGACCCTTAGAGCGCCGACGCGACATGTCGTCCCTATCGAGGTCGTGAACAAGGAATGTGAAGAGGGTTACCTGCCACTTATCGTTGCCGAAGAAGGCGTTCTTATCGGTAACTCGGCGGTCGCTAACGAAAATGGCCAGTGCTATGTGATGGCTATTAACGTCGGCTATGAAGACGTCGATATACACGTGGCTCCCCAAACAATCATTCCATACGATATTTACGACATCGAACCTTCATCAGATTCTGATGGAGAGCTCGAAAAAATCATAAAAAAGCGCTCGGGCCCGCGACTCTCAAGGCGACAACGCGTGCGTCGTATCTGCGAACTTGTAGGTTTCAATTATCTACCACCCGAATAGCGAGAGAGCGTCCTGAAGCTTATCGAGGAGTTCTCATACTTGTTTTTCTTCCCAGGCGATGAGTTCCCAAATACAACCTTGGAACAACATTCCATTCCTACCACAGATGATGTACCTCTCGTGACAAAACAATACCGCTACCCACCAGTCCATAAGGAAGAAATCAGAAAACGAGTGAGCAAGCTACTCGAGCTCGGCGTAATCAAAGAATCTAGCTCTCCTTACAATTCGCCCCTTTGGATCGTTCCCAAAAAGCCTGATGCTGAAGGGAATCGATGGTGGCGAATGGTAATAGATTTTCCTGCTTTGAATTCTAAGACCGTGGGAGATGCATATCCCCTGCCTAACATCACCGAAATACTTGAAAGCTTGGGCAGGTCGAAGTACTTTTCGGTTTTCGATCTCACCAGTGGATTTCATCAAATACCGATGAATCCCGCTGACTCGCCGAAGACTGCGTTTTCGACTGACCGAAATCATTACGAGTATTTAAAAATGCCAATGGGCCTTAAGAGAGCTCCCAGCACATTCCAGCGTTTGACGGATCGTGTATTGACGGGACCTCAGGGCACATATTTATTTGTTTATCTCGATGACATAGTCATCTTCGCGGCTTCCATCGAAGAACACACGGGTAGAGCGAAACGCCTTTACACACGTCTGGCAGCAGCTGGTCTCCGCCTTCAACCAGACAAATGTGCTTTCCTTTCCACCGAGGTCAAATATTTAGGCCATATCATTTCTGAAAATGGCGTTAGTCCTGATCCAGACAAGATTAAAGCCATGCAGGAATTTCCTGTATCGAAAAATCAGAGGAATATGAGACAATTCCTTGGATTGGTCGGTTACTATAGGAAGTTTATTGCCAAATTTGTGAAACGGACTAAACCATTAGCGGATTTGTTGAAGAAGGGTCGCAGGTTTCATTGGGGCGAAGAGCAGCAGCAAAGCTTCAGCGATATGAAGGATACTTTGACGCATGCTCCTATTCTTCAATTCCCTGATTTCAAACAACCCTTTCTTTTGACGACAGATGCTTCTGATCATGCGATCGGTGCAGTCTTGAGTCAGGGGAAGATAGAAAGCGATCTACCAGTTGCTTATGCGTCGCGATTGCTTAACAAAGTCGAGTGAAACTACTCGACTACCGAGAGAGAATGCTTAGCGGTTGTTGAATTTGTCCGGCCCTTTAGGCATTATTTGTATCGCAAAAGTTTCATAGTAGTCACGGATCATCAGGCTCTAAAATGGCTTCACTCAGTGAAGGATCCATCTTCGAGACTGATGCTTTGGAGATTTAAACTACGGGATTTCGAATACGCCACTCCGCCGGACGAGGGCGATAAGTGCGCAGTGCATGAGATTCGGATTTTACCTCTCAATACCGTGACTGAACAAAAGAAACGTGGTCGACCTAGGAAGAACCCTTCCGAAGTCTCGAAAACAACAGAGTGTGAAAACTCTGATCCTGATTTTGGGGAACTAGGAATCGCCGCACGCGTTCGGTCCAGAAATCAGTCGAGGCCGAGACCTGACTATAAAGAACATAATTTCCGACGGCAGCATGGCCTAGCGTATTCCTCTACCGATTCTGAATCGGAACCAGATTCGAGACCACCACCGCGATGGTCGAAACCCTGCTTCAGACGGATGTTACGTTATGAGGATGACGGGGATTTCGTTCCTCCGATTGCACTCCGATGACAACCCATCTCTATCGAGAGTTCATTTAGAGAGGAACCGTTTCCTGACTCTTCTCCGATCGAGATGGTTGTAGACGTTGACCCAGCTGAAATCGTCGAGGAGGTTGATTGGTCATTCTCACTGCAGCAGTCTTCAGATTCAGGAGAAATCACGGTGGTAGAAACATCCTTCGGCACTGAGGATGTAACACTTCGACCATCCTTTTTCCCTGCAGGAGAAAACGCTGTCGTGATACTTCCACCAGAAGCTAACCCTTCAGATTCCGAATCACTATACAGTGAAGCTGAATCTGAGGAGGAACAGACTATTGTACCGTCAACGCCAGAAAATGAAACTTCTGGTAACCTGCAAATAGAAACTGCCAAAAGTTGGAACACTCCTGACTTTTCCAATCTTCCCTCAACTTAGCAATCAACCCCTTTTCTGCTTCCGACCGTCGACGGCACCGCAGAAGTCACAAATGTCAAATCCAGAAGTTCACCCTAACCAAAACCGCGTAAGCGTAAAGAAAAACAGTCTGCGACACTCGGACTGTACGAGACTATTCCACCCGAACCGTTATTATTTCCGACACGTGACCATCCTGAATTACAATTACCACGCGAAGTTATAGGGACGCGAATCTCAACCACAAATGACTCTCTTGTAATGACCAGAGGTAACTATGCACATTTTATCTTAGCCGACTGCAAGTTATCGACCACGATAGGACAGCTCCTTACTGACTTGGGATACATTAGCGAAATAAGCCTCAGAGAACAATAACCTCCTAAAGGATCAGTAATCGTGTCTCAATATGGAGAGATCAAAATTTTAAGTTTAGTATGTCGTGACCGATTTTACGACCTACTTACTGAGGATGATCTCTATGTTGCGATTAACGGATTGCATGACGCGATGTGTCGATCTAATACCAAGTCTGTTAGGATTCCGAACGACGATAATGCTCTGGAGAAGTTTCCTGAACTCACACTTCGAAATATGCTTCGAAGGGTGTTTTATAAAACTGACCTTAGAGTGACCCTTTGCTTCGGAAAGGTGGAAACACCGCCGCTAGAAAAGAGGAAAGAAATAGTGAAGGAATACCATCGAAGTCTTGTAGGAGGTCATAAGGGTTGTAGGAAAACGTATCGTCGAATTCGTGAGCGATTTTATTGGCCGGACATGGTCAGGGAAATACAGGAAGTCCTCAAATCTTGTAGAAGTTTTTAGATGAATAAATTGGTTCGAATTAGGACGAAGCAGTCTATGGTGCTCACCGATACACCAGCTGACGCCTTCGACAAGGTGTGCTTGGACACTGTGGGCCCTCTGCCTGTCACGCCAAATGGGAATCGACACATCTTAACGATGCAGTGTAATCTTACTAAATACTGTCTCGCAGTTGCGGTACCAGATATCCGTGCTACCACTATAGCTGATGCGTTTGCTCGAGAATCCATTGCGGTATTTGGATGTCCGAGAGCTATTTTGTCTGACCGAGGGACTAGTTTTTTGAATATATTACTCGAAAAGCTTACAAAACTGTTTAAAATATAGCAGTTGACGACATCCGGGTATCGACCACAAACGAACGGCAGTCTCGAGCGAAGTCATCAGGTTTTGTCGGACTACCTAAAGCATTATCTGAGAGATTACGACGACTGGGACACCTTTCTTCCATTCGCTATGCTCTCTTATAATACTACGGTGCACGAGGGTACCAAGTTTACACCACATCACCTCGTATTCGGTAAGGAAGCCCGATTACCATCATCCTTTCCATCCGAGGAAGTCCTTGAGACTTACGGTACGTACTTGAGTGACCTCATCATTCATTTTGACGAGGTTCGCGCGATTGCAGGTAAAAATCTCGTCGATGCAAAGATTCGCCCGAAGCAATATTACGACCGTAAGTTAAATGAAAAGGAATGCCCACCGGGTGATCCGATCCTGTACCTCAGAGAGCCTCGGAAAAATAAGTTCGAGCACTATTACGACGGACCACTTGAGGTTGTCGAAATACACGACCAAAACAACGTCGTACTGAAAGATCCTAACTCTGGTAAACGATGGTTAAAGCACATGGATAAAATCAAACACTTCTATTACGACTCTTCAGATGAATCCAACTGTTAGAACAACACTAATAAACTTTCAAAATTTTGTTACAGATATCAGCTACTGAAATCCAGGACCCTATAATCCATACTAGCCTCTGAAGAGGGAGGTCAATCCTTGCCTTACTTTTAAGAGGGAGGTAGAGTGGATAACTTTGAAATTGCTCTAAAATTTTCACAGACTCATTTCATTAGTATTTTTTCAGTATACACCTCACTACTTAATTTTCTATTAATTATAGAAACACCAAAAAAATATTGGAGGACTTAACTATTTGATCTCATCATGAAGTTGTTCTATTGTCGAAACATACGTTCATATGTCTCATCTGTACTAATGCACCTATATCGTCTGTGGAACTAAATTGTTCAACTCGAGAATTCGTTTATGCTCAGGCTTACGCGCGCAAACAGTTCCAGCCTAGCAACGGAAACGTTTGGCAAGATCGGCGATAAAGAATATTCACGTGAATACCTCTGAAGCTGATTGTATTTTTGATCATTCTGCATCCACTTGTTAGGAATTAGGTATTTTATAGGAATTGTATGTTATGACTGTGTGCCATGCCTTTTTCGCTTTTCCGACTGGTAAAATCTTCATTCATTGACTTGCAAATTTGTCCATTAATGTTTTTTTTTATTAACGCTTATTGGTATGCAGAATGAAAGAATGTTTGAATAACTCTCACTGATTTAATAATATTTGTACTTGAAATCTTCATGTTGTTCATAGCCTGCTCAGAAACTCTCATATTGTTTATGCATAATTTGATAGGAAAGAAACTAGTAAAATTCCTTTCAATAAATATTTGTACAACAGCTAGATAATAATTCACTTAAGAAGGGTAAAAGGTGATGCATATCCTGATAATGCTAAATGGAAACACATGTAACCTCTCAACATCATCCCAGGACTTTTGTCAATCTCGATTGCTAGCCTTCCTACCTTCCCTCGATATCGAAAGTATCTTCGTTCAGAACGACATTTCGCAAAGAGGGATGTGTTACGTCCCAGGATGTCTCCAGGATAACATGTCCTTCTTTAAATGTCTTAGGACGAGGGATGCAGAATGATTTATACATCATAATGATTAATTTCACATGTCATTGTTACTTGCATGAATTTGTGTGAGTTTATATGTATGCATGTTTTTGTATGTGGTATTTGTGTGGTACTTGTATTTATATGTATTAATGTGTAATTAATTTTAACTCGAGTACGATTTTCTGCCTTAATTATTATTTTATATTTTATTCCAAAATATTTTTGTTACTCTCGTAAACAATAAGAGACCAAAGGCATACTATTCGGGATTTTGCTTGGGTTTTTCCCCGACCCTTCGAAGAGAGCATAAGTTTCCTTTTTTTTATATCCTCGACCTTTATAATTTTGAATAGCATTTTGAATAGCATTCTTCCATAGTAAATTCTAAATTCCTGACGAAATATTCTAGTGATGATAGCCTTTCTGGAACCCTGCGAACATCTGTCCTATTGTGACCGAGTTCGTCCAAATAACCACGCTAGTAAAATGCAATAAAGTTTATGCATTTGGGATTTGTGAATCCTAGTTAAAGGATTAACACAGGGTTCTACTCTTTGCTCTCTTCTCTAGGTAAGGTCGAGTCTCAAGTTCTCTTTACCTACGATTCACCATTTTTCTTATGCTACGTCATGGAAATTTTCACTTGGGTCAGTATTTCAAATTCGAACCTTTGGGCCCCTCCACTTCCCATCCTCTAATTGTAACCACAGTAACGAACCTCAACTATCCAACCCTGATCAATCCTGCCAATCTTCCAAGAGTGGGAGAACTTCTCTTGCAGCCCGGGTGTTGCTTTCGCTCCAACTCTCGTTGCTCGAAATTCTGTCTTGAGTTCAGTTTTGTCCTAACTTCGGTACATTTAATCTTGACAGCGATCCGGTAACGTCGAACCGATCTTTGAGTCGCGCGATACCTTCCGGTTCAACTTTTCCTGATTCGCCATAGTTTCCGAAGACTGCGTTTTAGGAATACCCGATTAAAATTCCGATATTGTATTGCCGAACACATCGACTCCCGGGTATCGATTAAAGTTTAGATTTGTCTCATTTATAAAGCTAAATCATTATAATTTTGCCCGATACTTACCGGTAGTGTTAGTTTCCAAAAGTGTACCAGCTCCGTTTGTTATTCTGATTCAGCGAGTATCTACGAGGTAAATAAATGTACTCTTGAAGTTCATGTTTTCTGTTTCCTTTCATTAACTACCTTCCCACCCAAATTTCAGAGTGAAGTTAATAAAGCAAGTTGAGGTTCAGGTCTTTAGACCGAGCAAGATCCTACAACTCAAACTTCTAGCCGCTTAGGAGATTGGGAACAAAAATTATTATACACACACAGGCCGTTACGCAACAAATCAAATTTTCATCAAGGTATTTTGAGATATTTCTAGAAAATCAAAAAAACATACAATTAACAATAATGAAATGTTCAACCACAGATGCATAATAATTATAAAAAAGATACACACAAACTATCAAATAGTTAAATAGTTAACTCGGATCGCTGCAAAAAAATACAAAAACCCTTTTTGAAATTCTGTAAATGATTTAAAATAGAGTTTAAAAAATTAAATATCAATTGTATGAAAATTGTTATGTAGAGTCACTGCAAAATAATACAAAAAATAACTATTTTTATCTAGTTGTTGGAAAATATTTCTACTTTCGTGTTTAGAAAAAATCTAAAAATTTCACTAAAAATCGTGTTGATTGCAAAAATTTTAGTACAAAAAAAACGTGCTGTTAGCATTTATTTCAGCTAGCACTGTTTTGAAACCTAAAACCTAAACAACCGATCAAATAAGAGGTCTTCTGCTCTGCACACATACAAAACCACACACGGACGAATTCCACATCGAGAGTACCCTTTGGTAACACGAAACCTTATCCAGATTCACACACATAACCAGTCACAAAAACAGAACGCACGCATTACGCGTGACATTAGGAATTTCCTATATAGGATATATGTATATATTTAGGAATAAGTAAGGCTAAGAGGAAAAAGAATAATTAATTATGCCAAGGAACGGAAGTTATGTCAACCCTTCGTGGACACATTATACGTAAAGAAGCATATTGTTGCATTTGGCCAAAATCTCGGGAAACCGCGCTGAATATTACCCATTAAATATTTACCTATAATAATCAAATGGAGAACCATATAACCGAGAAAAAGCCCGAATAAAGTGGAAAACACTGTGGGATGAAAATTGCTGGCTTTAAAAAGAGACGTGTCCGCGAAAATCTTAACAGGGAGTCACTCTATCAGTACGGAAATACCTAATTCTTCAAATTAACTGCATAACGACTAGATATTCGAGGATAGAAATAAGAAGTTCAGGAAACCGGAATATACAAACAGAAAAAAAGATTCAGAAAAATTTCAGAGACATGATTGATCGCGGAATTGAATCGGAAGCCCAGTCGTAATCTCAAACAACGTTACTCCCACTCGGAGTGTTGCACGAGTAGGGATCGTTTTTTTCTTGGAATTTTATTCTCCTTGATCCTCATAAGCAGAAAACAATTGAGAGGTATCTGTATTACATAATTACACTCGAAAAGTAAGAGTAGATCAGCATAATTATTCAAACCATCTTTCTACCCAAGAAATGATTTTCTCATGTTTCTATTACTCCCTCTGAGATGAAATCTCCTTTTTAATACTCATGCACCCATCTCATAAACATGGTATCAGGAAAAGTGAGCGTAAATAGCATTGGAAGTAAATAAAACCGAAACTTCTATTACTTAGTTCCATTTCGTAAATTTTATCGCAAATCTTTAGACTTCGGATTACGTTAAAGTCTTCTACGAAAGTACCTATAGAGCTCGATCCCAGTTGAAATCGATGCAGATGATTCAGAGTAAAGCAAAACGTTTCAGAATGCCTGGAAAGCACGAATTCAAGATTTTAGAATATTTCAGTGACGTTTATCGCCTAAAGCCACGCTAGTATATCTGCTGATGCGTGTTTAAGACACCAAAATCGGCACTGTCGGTGCTCTTGTCCTTACTATTAGAAACGGTGATAGGAGTCATGATATACACAAAACACGAACACGGAAGGAAACCCCCAAGCACGACCAATTTTCAAAGTACAACTCGAGCTAATCGCGATATTCACGCTGCAACACGGGTGGTTTATGCTTCCATTCATTAGAGTCAATTCATCTGAACTAATAAAATTGTCTTCAACTTGGAAGATTGTTGTTTCAGTGGCGCCTAATAGCTCCATGGTATATAGGGGAAACCAGGATGATGTAGATAGAAAAATCTGTGGAGTCATGATATAATATGAATGATAATCCGGTGGGAAAATGACAAAACACCAAATTGGAGCTAGAATTTTCATTTTTATGATAGCAATTACACCACATAAATTACATTTGACACTAGCTGCGCCCTGTGGCGGTGGCTTCGCCGTCACCGAGAAAAATACTAATGACAGTGGCGCCATCTGTCGAACATTGTTCGTATCAAATGCATGGTTTACGATTATATGAATGACATACAAACAAACATTCACTTTCATGTGTATAGATTTGTCGTATATTTTATACTTTCAAGACCCGTTACAGCTTTATTCAGATAACACTCTTTCGGTAAGGGGTAAATATTTACATATGAAGAATAAAGATTTTCTGATTAGTTTTCGGATGGTATTGTATGTGCGAGGATTCATGAAACAATAATTCGAAACTGTGAATGGAAAACATTGGTTCGTTCACACAGTTTTATTTTTCAATATGTTTTAAAAATTGTACGAGCTCAAAACCGAGTCGTATCAACCGTTCAACCATGACAACCATTGCCACCAACTATCATAAACAAAAAAAACTGCAAATAATTTCATTTGGTTATCTTGGTAGAAAACACAATTTTTCTTATTCATTTAATGAGTTAAATATGATAATCTGTCAGCGGGTAAAATTTTCTTTGCCATCCCCAAAATTCAGCCACTTTGCCTCAAAATTTAGT
>WSXT02197187.1:0-19109 GCA_011762715.2 Neuroterus valhalla
TTTGATTTTTGCTGACACATTGAACACCCCCCCCCCCCCCCCGAAAAATGTTTCTGGCTATGCGCCTGCCTTATACAAACATCTCATACATGCTCCCACTTCACTCACATCAATTCGCACCCTCTGTATTTTGTCCTCTTATCCTTCTTCCAATACATTGCTCCCTTTACCTCATTTCTTAATCTCCATCTAGCTACTCTTCTCCATCTTCTTTCCTACACCCTCTCTCCAGATATTTTGGTAATCCTTCTCTCTTTGGTACCTTATACCATTCCTTGTATCTTGATCACCTATCCTTTCCTGTCTGTCTGCAATTTGCAATTCTAAATCCCTGTTTTCCCCTTTCTCATAATCTGTCCTGTTCTTTGATTTTATTCTACGATCTGTGAAAAATTCCTTTCTTCTTTTTTCCCATCGCGTTAATTCTCCGGCACTCTTCCCTCTTTCTCCTACCTTTTTATGATTCTTTCTCGCTAACTCTATTCCCTTCCCTTCTCTTAGTTCCTCCTCAAATTTGCATGCCCTCTTTGTTCTCCTTTGTTCTCAGCTCATCCCTTTCATCTTCTTCTCTTACCATATTCTCCGGCGTTTTCCATTCTACCCCTAATGCCCATCTAATATATTAGTCTTGCACCTTCTCCATCTCCTCTCTTTCCTTTCATCTCTATATTCCTGCCTCATAGTTTAATACCGGCTATGCCAATGCATCAAATAACCTAATGCGCCTCTTCAAGTGCTTGTCGAATCTCCTCTTCCAATTCCCCATATCTGTTTTATTATCCCAATAATATCCCCAATCCTTTCCCTAATATGTGATCTATGCTCCTCATTCTCCTGCACTATTGAAGCCGGATTCCTACACTCCTTTTCATCCTCCAACTTTTTACATTCCCAATCCGCTGTCATTTTTCCCTCCTGTCTATTTCCCATCTTAACCTCATTACCTTATTTTTATCTGTATTGAGCCACAGTTTTTCAATATCTTCTTACCTCAAGTACCCTCTTCTCATTTTACTATTGGTTCAACTATACGCCATCTATATTTCTTACCTTGTGATATGCTCATCCTCGTCCTGTCCCCATCCTATTTTTTCCTCAGTTCCTTCCTTACTTCCTTTTTCCCCCTCTACATTCCTCATCCCAGCTGCATTTTTCCCCCCTACGCTGGTTTCCTTCCCAACATTATCCTCTGGAATTCTTTTCACCTATTTAGTCACAATTTCCGTCTCTTCATTTACATTTTCTCACCCATTTTCACCATCTTTATCTTTTATCCAAATTCTGATACAAACTGAGACTTTTTATCATTTATTGTCTTCTCACTAACATTTTCGATTTAGAGTACAGTTAATACGAAGCAGCTTTGGCAAATGCATTTCCCCATTTCCCAAATCTTATGGGAGCAAGGAGGCACCCCTATAACTGGTTATAGAAATAATGTAGGTCACACACATTTTCCCCATTTCCCAGGTCTCGTGGTGCGCGTGAAGGGAGCTCGATTACTGGTTATAGACATCATGTAGGTCCCACACCTCCCCCATTTTCCAAGTCTTGTGTAAGGCGTGGAGGCAGCCCTATGACTTGTTATAGAAATAATGCAGTTTGCACACCTTCTCCATTTCCCACATCTTATGGTGGCGAGGAGGCACCCCTTTAACTAATTACAAAAATAATGCAGGTCACACACCTTCCCCATTTCCCGAGTCTCGTGGGCGGCGTGATAGCATCCCAATGACTAGTTATAGAAATAATATAGGTCAAACACCTCCACCATCTTCCAAGTCTCGTGGGAGGCGTGGAGGCAGCCCTATGACTGATTATAGAAATAATGTAGTTGGCACACCTTCTCCATTTCCCACATCTTGTGAGAGCGAGGAGGCACTCCTCTAACTGGTTACAGAAATAATGTTGGTCACACACCTTTCCCATTTCTCAAGTCTCATGGGCGGCGTGATAGCAGTCCTATGACTGGTCATAGAAAGAATGTAGTTCGCGCACCTTCTCCATTTCCCACATCTTGTAGGGGCGAGGAGGCACCCCTTTAACTGGTTACAGAAATAATGTAGGCCACACACCTTCCCCGTTTCCCAAGTCTAGGGGCGTCGTAATGGCAGCCCTATGACTGGTTATAGAAATAATGTAGGTCACACACCGTCCTCATTTCCCACATCTTGTGGGGGCGAGGAGGCACCCATATAACTGGTTATAGACATCATGTAGGTCAAACACCTGCCCCATTTCCCGAATCTCGTGGGAGGCGTGGAGGCACCCCTATTACTGGTTATAGGAATAATGTAGTTCGCACACCTCCCCCATTTCCTAAATCTTGTGGGGGCTAGGAGGCACCCCTATAACTGGTCACAGAAATAATGTAGGTCACAAACCTCCCCCATTTCCCAAGTCTCGTGGGGCGCTTGGAGGGAGCACTATAACTGGTTATAGACAACATGTAGGTCAAACACCTCTCCCATTTCCCAAGTCTCGTGGGAGGCGTGGAGGCAGCCCTATGACTGGTTATAGAAATAATGTAGTTCGCATACCTTTTCCATTTCCCACATCTTGCAGGAGCGAGGAGGCACCCCTTAAACTGGTTACAGAAATAATGTAGGCCACACACCTTCCCCGTTTCCCAAGTCTAGGGGCGGCGTAATGGCAGCCCTATGACTGGTTATAGAAATAATGTAGGTCACACACCGCCCTCATTTCCCACATCTTGTGGGGGCAAGGAGGCACCCATATAACTGGTTATAGACATCATGTAGGTCAAACACCTGCCCCATTTCCCGAATCTCGTGGGAGGCGTGGAGGCACCCCTATTACTGGTTATAGGAATAATGTAGTTCGCACACCTCCCCCATTTCCTAAATCTTGTGGGGGCTAGGAGGCACCCCTGTGACTGGTCACAGAAATGATGTAGGTCACAAACCTCCCCCATTTCCCAAGTCTCGTGGGGCGCGTGGAGGGAGCACTATAACTGGTTATAGACAAGATGTAGGTCAAACACCTCTCCCACTTCCCAAGTCTCGTGGGAGGCGTGGAGGCAGCCCTATGACTGGTTATAGAAATAATGTAGTTCGCACACCTTTTCCATTTCCCACATCTCGCAGGAGCGAGGAGGCACCCCTTTAACTGGTTACAGAAATAATGTAGGTCACATACCTTCCCCATTTCCCAAGTCTCGTAGGCGGCGTGATGGCAGCCCTATGACTGGTTATAGAAATAATTAGGGTCACACACCTTCCCCATTTCCCAAGTCTCGTGGGAGGCGAGAAGGCAGCCGTATGACTGGTTATAGAAATAATGTAGTTCGCACACCTTCCCCATTTCCCAAATCTCGTGGGGGGCAGGGGGGGGGGTACCCTTATAACTGGTTTTAAAAATAATGTAGGACGCATATCATAACCATTGTTCCCCTCACGTTTCGTGGAAGCAAACTTTTCTTCCATCCATTCTATGCGTTCGTACCGACTCTTCTAAGAATTTTTTTCGTTCATCTTTTCTGCGATTTTTAATATTTAACGTCCATATAGCTCCTCAAAAATTTCCATACAATTCAAGTTGCATGGCTAGAGATTCTGCAGTATATCTGTAATTTTTCATACTTGTCGTATATTTTGTCGAAAACGATCAGTCGTAGGGTAAAAACATATAGAACAGAAAAAATGTATTTCTAAAGGATCTGCAACTTCTATCGTAATCTTTTTTACGAATTTTCACTATTCACTGAGGTAAACGTGAAGAAACATGATTTTTATGAGATTCTCGTGGTTTTCACAATGAAAATCAAATTTGCGGGTATTTCAACTATCATATCCGTGATCAGCGCGTCAAAATACATAGGTATACAGAGTTTCAAATTAATCGGATGTGAGCGCTTTTCGGAACTTTATCCAAAAAATCAAAAGATTTTTACGGGGAAACCTCATGAAGACCCCAAAAAGTCAAAAAAGTCAATGTAGCTTGCGTGGTCCATATCATATGCGGGAGGAGGTCAAAAAAAATTTTTACATTAAACCACACATGCGATTCGCACAGTTGATGATATTCACATATGACTTTACAGTGAGAAATAAGACAATAATAAAACAGGAGGTAAATGTTAAATAGATACCGACTCACAGTGGTCCAGAAATCGAGAAAACTGGCCAAAAAATGGAAAAAAAATTGTAATTAGTTTTGAAGGTCAGTATCGTAATAATGATAGTTTCCGACCTCGGTGAAGCGATCTATAAGGCCAAAGTATTTGAAAAACGCTTCGCAGCTTCCTTCACACGTGCGCTTTTCGGGCCTAACTTCCTTCGCTCTCCCAGTCGTAATTCAGGTCCGTAGCCAGGATTTCGTTCGGGGGGGATTTCCAAGTGATATTTTGATTAATCGTTCTTCCATATACGTGTTAATCACAACTATTATTTTCTAGGATTTCGGGGGGGGAGGGGGGGGGCTCGGGCCCCCTCCCTGGCTGCGTGACTGTCGTAATCAATTAGTTTGTTTTAAGATTGTTGTCAAAATGAACTGTTTGGCATGTTTGTATACGGAATCTAAATACATCTCTAACTCGAATAATAATCTCTCAAATCAAATCATTATTTCTTCCAAGTAAGCGAACCGAAATACTTAAGTCTGGACCAATTATTTGATTCAAATGCATCCTGGTCAATACAAAGAATCAAACTAATTGGATCAAGAAAATATTTCTCCAGGGGACAAATCAGATTTCAAGGAATCTAGATATTTTCAATTAAAGAAATCATTTTCTTGAATAAAGTAAATATTATTAAAGTCAATAAAATACGGCCGAAGAATTTGATTCTTTAGATCGACGGAGTATATATGTCTGATTCAAATAAAAATTACTCTTCTAAAAGAATATTTTATTGATTCCAAGAAATAGGATTCGAGTACATGCATTTACTTGGTCCTAAATTTTTTTTCAATGGAGGAAATATTTATTTGAATCAGTAAGATATTTTTTACTCCATATCTTAGAAAATTGAACATAGAGAAATAATGGTTCGAGCCTATTTAACATTTCCTTACGGTTAAAAATTTTACTTTCATATTGAATCAATATTTCTTTCGTGCAAAGGAAGATTGTCCTACAACAAGTATTCTTTTCTCAGCTTCCTTTATTAAATATCAATACGAAATCCACTTTGATGGCAGTATTTGAATATTATCTTCGTTTTTCAGGGAATGCAGTGGTATTCTTGAAGCAATATTCTGTACGTGAATGCAGCAAGGTGAAACAGATTAGGTTCTGTTTTCGTGACGCAGGCTGTTTACAATCCTTTTATAAAATTGACTTCTTGTTGTTTCAATAAAGTCAAATATAGTATATAATCACGTTTTTTCATTTACCCTTCCTATTCGTCACATTTTCCATTTATAGCCCCTAAAAATTATTATATATTTAACCCCAAAAATTACGGACCCTAATAACTAAGAAGGGTATGGTAAACTACCGTTGAATCAATCTTAACCTCCCTCCTTTCCTAAACACTTTCAATTTCATGCCTTTTTTACCTTTTACTCTTTTTCTATAAATATTCCCTTCTTTTTATCAGAATATCACAGAAATATGCGACTCTTTCTTCCTCTATTGCTACCTACACTTTTTCTCCAAGGTCTATTTTGGAAATTGATATTCTCTCCCAACAGTATTTTTTCAGTGATACATCAAGATAAAATTCATAGAATTTTGATAAATAATACCAAGAAACCAGACCCATCTACCCCCATGTATTTTGACGTGCTAAATCCGAATTTGAGGTCCGTCAGTCCAATATACCTCCAAAATTTTGTTTAGATCGATGAAAATGGCGGAAAATTGATCTTAATTGCAAACAACCACTGATCCAGACGTGGAAAAATTTTTTTGGTTCTGCAAAAGATAAATTTTCCATGTGATTTGATCCGCTGAATCCAAATCTGCAGTCTGTTTGTTCGTGTCTGGTCGGAATTTTGCCCAAATCGAGAAAAATCGACAAAAAGTGATCAAAAATGCAAGAAACCGGAAAAACGCGCTAAATCGGTGGAATAAAGTAACATCAAAATTTATTTTGACTTGTATCGAATAAATTTTTCATTCGATTTGATCCGCAGAATCCGAATCTGCAGTCCGTTGATCCGTATCTTCTCAAAATTTCGCTCAAATCGAGAAAAATCGACAAAAAGTGATGAAAAATGCAAAAAATCGGTAAAAACGCGTAAAATCGGTGTAATAAATTCATATAAAAATTTATTCTGACTTGTGCCGAATAGATTTTTTATATAATTTGATCCGCTGAATCCAAATCTGCAGTTCGTCAGTCCCCATACCCTCAAAATTCTGTTCAAATTGGGAAAAATGGTAGGGCAAAGATGGAAATAGCGAAAAACCTTTTGGATGAGTAAAAGCAGTAGTAGCAAAAGTTATTCTGACCTAAACCGAACATTTTTTCTGCTAACTATAACTTGCTTAACTTGAATCTTTAGTTTCTTTGCATTGCTGATAGAGAGGTTTCTTGAAAATCGTAAACAAAAATTCCCAAAAGTGGTGAAAGATAGCAAAAATGTAAAAATCGGATGTCAACATTATGGCAGATTTTTGCTGGACGCTGAAGAGAGACATAAGGACAAATAAGAAGAAGAAAAAAACCCCCGGTACTTAGGCCATTTGAAAAAAAAGAGTTCGTTACAAGAGAAAAAAGGAGTAAAGGCAGCAGCAGGTACTAAACTAGCGGAAGAAGATGAAAACAAGTGAAAAAATATGAACGAAAGAAACTTCGTTTTGTATACAGGGAAGATATTACGTGGTCGAAATTCTTGAATGACACTTTTTACATTTTTTTGCTATCTTTCACCATTTTTGGGAATTTTCGTTTACGATTTTCAAACAATCTTTTTATTGAAAATGCAAAAAAACTATAGATTTAAGTTAAGCACGATAAATCAGCAGAAAAAATGTTCGGTTTAGGTCAGAATAACTTTTGCTATTTTGCTCATACTCATCGAAAGAGTTTTTCGCTATTTCCATATCTGCCCTACCATCTTTTCCAATTTGAGCAGAATTTTAAAGGTGTAGGGAGTAACGAACTGCAGATTTGGATTTAGCGTATAAATTACATAAAAAAAATCATTTGATACAAGTCAGGATACATTTTTATGTTACTATATTACACCGATTTAACGCGTTTGTACCGATTTTTTGCATTTTCCATCACTTTTTGTCGATTTTTCTCGATTTGAGCAAAATTTTGAGTAGGTACGAATTAACGGACTCCAGATTTGGATTCAGTGGATCAAATTACATAAAAAATTGATTTGATACAAGTCAGAATAAATTTTTATGTTTTCTTATTACACTGATTTAACGCGTTTTTAGCGATTTTTTGCATTTTTCATCACTTTTTGTCGATGTTTCTCGATTTGAGCAAAATTTCGACCAGATACGAACTAACAGACTACAGATTTGGATTCAGCAGATCAAATTACATAAAAAATTTATCTTTTGCAGCACCGAAAAAATTTTTCCACGTCTGGCTCAGTGGTTGTTTGCAATTAAGATCGATTTCCCGCCATTTTCTTCGATTTAAATAAAATTTTGGAGGTATATTGGACTAACGGACCTCAAATTCGGATTCAGCACGTCAAAATACATGGAGGTAGATGGGTCTGGTTTCATGTACAGACCACTTTTTTTTTTTGTGTGCCGGTGTAATTTTTGAAGATATAATAGGTAAGTACAAATTAATAGGAAGACAGTTTGTCAGCTTATCATGATGTTCGAAATTACAGTGAATAACAAATTTTTGAAGGATTTCACATAAAATCAATAGTGCGTTCTGGTGGTATTATTCAATTTCATTGATCTTCTTATCCTTTTCCTCTTCTTCTGACGAATCATGCTTATCATGATTTTTTAAATTATTCTTCGTATCTGTTGAGTCATGTACTTCAGGATGTTTTTTATTCTTCGGTTTCAAAAGTTTCTTGCAATCTTCGCGTGAAATGCATTTACCGGTTTTTCCGTCAACTATATAACCAAAGTTGCATACACAAGTTTCAGAACACACCTGTTGGAAAATAGAAAGTAAAGTCATGATCATTGTCTCGCAGGCAACTTACATATTATAGCCCACAGCAAAATTAATATTCTCTACTCCAACTACATTGATTGAGCGAAGCTCTCCACGGGGGGCCATTAGTATGCTGACATCACAACTATGATACTTATAAAACGATTCCACGATCAAAACTATCCAATATCATGATTAAGTGTTATTTTCATTTTACCTTGACACTGTGAAAACAAAGTATTATTCGAAGCTTATTTCAGGGATTTAAATGTCACTCAAAAAACAATCGCGTGTGGTACCAAAATGAGATAACTGGCAAGAGCTTAGAATCATTTCCTTCTTCCAAAATAAGATTATTAAATTATTCTTCTAGAAAACAGGACACGCAGAAAATGATACCATGAAAAGAGATTCTTTAAATGATATTTTTTTACTTTGTAGTCTCATTTATTTTATTCTTCGAATGTTTCATAACCATACTATTTGAACTACACAGGGCCACAAAAGGAAAACGAGGTAGACCTTTTCTGAACTTTCTTGTTCTATATGTTTTCCGGGTCGCTGATAACGATCCTGGTACCTATGTGACTCCATCGCGTCTAGACCAAAGTCAAACGAAGGTCAAAACCTTCCATTCGAGGAAAATAATTTGTTTAATACCAGATTCTGGAAGAACGGGAAATTTCACGTCCAGACACACTTTGACCCTCTTATCAAAATGACCTCTGGAAGTCATTTGGAGGCCATCCTCAGTCAAATTCTCTGTTGAATCAAATATCTGGTATAACGGCTAGGGCTTGAACTCCAAACTGAGTACCATTGACTTTTTTGGGACGCTGATCCCTATCCTAGTGTCCATGTGACCCCATCACGTCTCGATCAAGGTCAAATGAAGGTACGAACCCCTCATTTCACAAAAAATCATTTTTCCAACTCCAGATTCCGAAAGAACGGAAAATTTGTCGTCCAGACACATTTTGACCTTTTTATCGATATGACCTCTGGGAGTCATTTAAAGGTCATCTTAAGTCGAATTCTCTTTTGAACCATCCAGCTGGTGTATCGTCTAGGACTAGGTCTCCAAAATACGTATCATTGTGTTTTTGGGTAGCTCATCACTATCCTGGCGTCCATGTGACCCCATCGCGTTAGGGAAAAGGTCAGATGGAGGTCGACCCACTTATTTCGCGAAATATAATTTTTCTGTCACCGACAAGGTCCCTGGGTGAAGGCATTCAAACCATCATGTCTGGCACAAAAAAAGTATCCGTACGATGCAGGGACTCGGAAACCCAGTACTGTCGATTCGTCCGGTTGAAAACATCAAGTAGAAAGGCAAGTATACTTGCAAATCAACTCATTCCTAATCATTCAGCTTTGATTTAACCTCGACCCAGACGTGCTGGGGTCACATGGACACTGAAAGCGTGATCAGTGACCCAAAAAACGCAATGACACGTACTTTAAAGATCCAGTTCTAGCCAATATACCAGCAACATGATTCAGAAGAGAATTCGATTTAAGATGACCTCCAAAAGACTTCCAGAGGTCATTTCGATTATAAGGTCAAAGCATGTCTTGACGTAAAATTTTCCGTTTTTCCAGAATCTGGTATCAAGAAATTTATTTCTTTCGAATTGAGGGGGTTCTACGTCCATTTGACCTTGACTTGGGCGTGATGGGGTCACATGGACACCAGGGTCGTCATTAGCGACCTGAGAAACATAATTATTGATAATTTAGAGATTTATTCCTAGCCAATATACCAGCTAGATGATTCAAAAAAGAATTTGACTTCCAGTTGACCTCCAAATGACTTCCAAAGGTAATTTCGATAATAAGGCCAAATCGTGTCTGGACGTGAAACTTTTCGTTTTTTTCAGAATCTGGTGTCAACAAAATTATTCTCTTCGAATTGAAAGGTTCGACCTCCATTTGACTTTGACCCAGATGTGATGGTGACACATGGATACCAGGATCGTGATCAGCGACCCCAAAAACACCATAGTACGTAGTTTGAATTTCCAGTCCTGGCCGATATACCAGCTATATAGTTCAAAAGAGAATTTGACTTAAGATGACCTCCAAATTATTTCCAAAGTCATTTTGATAAAGAGTTCAAAGTGTGTCTGGATGTGAAATTTTCCGTTCTTTCAGAATCTGGTGGCAGAAAAATGTTTTCCGGCAAAATTAGAGGTTTCACCCCCATTCGACCTTGATCTTGACGTGATTGGGTCACATGGACACTGGCTTTATGATCAGCGACCCAAAAAATAAAGAGAACAAGCAATTTCGAAAAACGTCCACATTGTTTTCCTTTTGTTGCCCTGTGTTATTAATATTACTCAAATCAACTCACAGCTGCACACACTTCTGGCTTCGGGATTTGACATGTGGATAAACACGAACAATCGTTCGGTGTTAGTGTTCCATATTGTCCACAGTCCAAATAACCCTCGATAAGTGGAAATCTTTGAATATTACAGTTAAAAATTAAATATAATTACATTGAATCATCAATTTATATAATAATAACATCAAATAATCACTGCAGTTCATGGATCACATATAAGTTTTCGTATATTTACTAGATGTAACCATTTGAATATTCCTGTATAAATTATCTACTTACGCGATGAACAGATCAAGACAAAAAATAGAAAAGCAAAAATGGGAGCCATTTCAGTAGCTTTCTCGAAAATTCCTCATACAACTGGCATGCCGTGTGGTGATATCTGCCTTTTTATACTGTGTACTTCACGATCTTCGAACACACTGGGGAATTTTGTTATTTAGCTTGCTTTGATATTTTTCATTATATTTTGAAAACGATAGATGAATACTCCCTCTACCAAGAGATGGTAAAGTCACTCATTGAGGAAATAAAAGATCGAGAATATCACGTGGCATGTTTGCTCAAATTTCTTAAAATCTTTCGAAATTCTTTCAAATTTGTTGATTTATTCTGAAACTCTTTGGAATTTTCTAAATTCTCCTAAAAGTTCTCGAAATAACATCCGAATACATTAGAATATTACCTCTGTGTACACTTCTTGAGTTTATTTCCATCTTTATCCCTCCAGCGATGGCCTAAATAAAATGTCTTGCATTAAAAATGAATGGAATTATTTAGTACTCTATATTGTGAAAATCGTGATAAGGCTAGGTCACGTTTATGGAACACAAACATGTTCATGAAGTACTGCTATCAAACGAGACAAAAAAATTATTTACACAGTTAATTAATTCCATCTCACATTAAGCACGTTAAAAATATTCTTGCAGAAGCACTACGAACTTCCGAAAGACATAAAAGCATACCCCAAATACGATTCAAATTTTTTGAGAAGAAACAAACTCTCAAGAAGTGTTCCTCATAAAAAGAATCATGAATGTAAAAAGAGGAATTTTTTCTGGCATATACTCCACATATAGTCACCCAAAAAATCCGATAAGTCTTATATTGATTTATAAAATTGACTAGAGTATATGTTTTCATAACACAGCCTCACAAAGAAAATTGGTTTTAGCGTTCATAGGTCAGACCATGTTTACCATATGTTTTTGGGGTCGCTGAATCCGAATCCGAAGTAAAAAGAAACCCATCACGTCAGGTTTTCGACATAACTTAAAAAAGTCTTCACAGACACCTTAAAATAAAAAGTAATGTTGGTCTGCGTGCCAGACCATATTATTTGTTTTTTAAGTCGCTCAAACCGAATCCAAATCCATTTCACCTCATCCCGTTAGGTTTTTGACATAACCTCGGAAAGCTTCTGCAAACACTCAAGAATGAGATTATGTCGAAAACCTGACGTGATGGGGTGAAACGAACCTTGAATTCAGTACTCAGATTTTGTATTTTTTGTGATTAAAACATTTTTTTCAAATTGAAATACTATGAAATAAAGTTTTTGTAGAGGAGTTCAGAAACACTAGCTCTCCCAAAAGACGACAGCAAGATTTTGTCGGATTCGATCCTGTGAAAATCATTGTATGAACCGTTTTGACGCCCAGTGACAACCGGTGGCTGCACCCGAATCTACTAGAAGTACTCGCATCCCCCTGGAATTCTGGCCAAGGGAGAAGAAAACTGCAGAAAACCTACTCTCAAGTACAGCCAGTTTACCGACTGCCGAGTTTGGATGTAGTCACTCGCAATCTTGTCGAGTTATTTTGTCTTTGAATATTTCGAAGATACTGTGAAATCGAATTCAAATCTACGGTTCAAAAGTGAAAATATTTTTCTTATTATTATACCATTAGGCCAAATACCTTTCAGGGTAAGCATAACTTCTTATCGCTTTATCATTGTAAACGAATTATTATTGGTTAAAGATGATTTTCAAACAAGGAATTTGATTTCGAAACATGCAGATTTGAATTTTCGCCAACGGCAATGCCACGCTCAAAAGAAAGTTATTTGTACGATCACTAAAGTTTAGCAGCTTTGGGCGCGATTAGTACTTAGATGGGTGACTGTTCAGGAATGTCGCTTGCTGCTTTACCGTGTATTCAACTCAGCCGAATATGACTCTTTATGAGTTACGCTTACCCTGTAAGGGCTCATGGCGTGATTTTACAAAAAAATCTGCATGCCGCGCGGGCGCGTCCCCCTCGAGCGCTTCGCTCGCAAGTTTGAGCGCGCCTATTAGGGCGTGCGTCTTTCGGGTCTCACGCTTCGCGCTTGATTATGAGTTTACCTCGCGCTACGCGCTCGGCCTTTGTACATCCCTACAGTTGTATATATAGAGCTTGTATAACTCAAAAGCGAAATGTCGACTACTTTAATTTGATAAATGTGAATTCTCTTTTGTTAAAGCTTCTTGGGCTTTAGCGAATGTATTTTCTTCGCGTGTCTCGTGCTGCGCAATCGGTCAAAGTTTGTGCGAAACGGTGGAGAAGTTTCGCTGCCCATTCTTTCTCACATGTTGTGTAGTTTATCTAGAAATTCAATTTTTTCGTATTTGATCAAATGTTTCACGATTGAAACAAAAACAACGCGTCCAAAGGGGAAAATTCTAATACATTTACAGATATTTTTATGGTGAAAACCTTTTCTCTATCAATCTACTGTGTTAGCCTTCGTCATTTTTTCAAGAATTTTAATAATTCATTTTTAAAGTTATTCTTTCTGGTTGCAAGGAAAACTACACATCCTGGTAAGGAAGTTGATAACACATTTAAAGATATTTTCCTAGCAAAGAACTTGGGTCTATTTGTTACATTCTCATGATAATGAGAATGTATTGTTTTTATGTGAAAATTGACTTTCGCGGAATTTATGAAATCTCCACGTTTTAAGACCTCCTGATTCCGAAAAAGTAGTTTTTAACGTTGGTGTCTGTCTGTCTGTCTGCCGTCGTCGTTGACGTCGTCGTCGTTGGTGTCTGTATACTCCATAACTTTTGAAAGACTAATCGGATTTGATCGCCCTTTGGCACACATTTCAATGGACCAAAAAGACAGATCAAGTTCGTTAACCAGCTATTTTGGATAAAAAATGAAAGAGGAGGAGCATTTTGAAATGTTTATGGACTTTCTTTTCAAGACTCAAAAATCGTAAGTACGGTTTCTTATAGTAGTTGAAAAATGAAACAATTTATCCTTATGATATTTTTTGATAAAAAAAATTGTCAGAGTTGTGGCATTTCCAAAATTCAAAAATATAAACGAAAATCAGAATTTTTAGCCAAATAAAGCAAGATTGAAAACAAAGTCAGAGAGAAAAAATGTTTCTTCAAGAGAGCCCCACAGGATGGCGAATACAACTTTTTGGATTTTCTCAAAAAATCGAAAATTCCCATTTCCATCGCACAAAAAAAAAATGAAAAATTATCCGTAAACTAGATAACTTTCGAAAGAATGATCATATCCGATCGTTCTTTGGTACCCATTTTGAGGTACCAAAAATACAAATTGCGTTCGGTAACCATCTGTTTTGGATCAAAAATAGAAGAGGGGGAGCATTTTTAACATTTTTTTGGATTTTTTTTTCCAAAACTTAAAAATTAAAGTACGGTTTCTTGTAGCAGGTCAAAAATGAAACAATTTATCCCCTTGAATTTCTTTGATAAAATCAGAATTGTCAGAGTTATGGTATATTCAAAATTCAAAAATATAAAAGAAAATTAGAACTTTTAGCCAAATAAACCTAGATTAAAAAAAAGTTTAGAGAAAAAAAATGTTTTTTTTAGGAGCCCTCCAGGATGTTCTTGACGACTTTTCGAGTTTATCGAAAGAAATAAAAATTCGAAATTCAGGTCGCACAAAAAATAATGGAAAATTGAAAGATTCATTTTTTAGTCCATAAAAAGGTCTACAAATTTGGTAAAATTACCTTTTGGATAGGACACGTAGTTTTAGCTTCATTTATAAAAAACCATAAAATGAATTCATTTCAATCTGGAAAATAACTATAAAAATGGAATAATAAAATTTTTGGAAAATTGACTAAGGCTCACACTGAAGATTGATAGAGAAAAGTCATTTACCCCAAAAGAATATCTCTACAGCTTGGGACAAACTTTGATCGAGTGCGCAGCACGAGACACGCGATGAGATTGTATTCGTTAAAGCCAGAGAAGCTTTAACAAAAGAGAATTCACACTCATCAAATTAGAGTAGTCGACATTTTGCTTCTGAGTTTCACAAGCTCTATATAAAATTGTAGTGAGGTACAAAGGCCGAGCACGTAGCGCGAGGTGAGATTACCACCGAGCGCGAAGCGCGAGATCCGAAAGTCGCGCGCCGTAGGCGCGCTCAAACTTGCGAGCGAAGCGCGCAATGAGAATGTGCCCGCGCGGCGGGCAGATTTTTTTTCTTATTATTGTACCATTAGGCCAAATTCCTTTCGGGATAAGCGTTACCCCTTAACGCTCTATCATTGTAAGCGAATTATCATTGGTTACAGATGATTTTCTAACGAGGAATTGGATTTCAAATCATAAAAGATTCAAATTTTCGGCAACGGCCATGCCACGCTCAAAAAAAGTTCCCCTACGATTACCAAAGATAAGCAGCTTTCGGCGCGATTATTAATTGGATGGATGACTGTCCAGGAATGTCGCTTGCTGTTGGAATGTTGGCGCTTGGTTATGCATTTACCTCCCGCTACGCGCTCGGCCTTTGTACCTCCCTACAGTTGTATAAAAAGCTTGTGAAACTCAAAAGCGAAATGTCGACTACTTTATTTTGATAAATGGAAAATCTCTTTTGTTGAAGCATCTCCGGCTCTAACGAATACATTCTCATCGCGTGGCTCCTTCTGCGCACTCGATCAAAGTTTTCCAAAACGGTAGAGAAGTTTTGTTCCCTAATTTTTTTCACATGTTGTGTAGTTTTTCTAGAAATTCAATTTTCTAGTTTTCAATTTTAATAATTACGGTTGAAACAAAAACTACGCGTTCAATGGGAAAAATTATAACAAACTTATAGATATATTCCGGGTGAGTAACTTATATCTATCAATCTTCTGTGTAAGCCCTAGTTATTTTCAAAAAAATTTTATTATTCCATTTTCATAGTTATTTCTCCTGATTGAAAGGAAAACTATACATCCTGTTGAAGAAGTTGATAAAACATTTGAAGATATTTTCCTTAAAAGAACTTGGGACTATTTGTTTTTTTTCTAAGATTGTGATAATTGTCCAAAAGTTCATTTTTTTTTCATTTTTCGAATGCATTTTAAAAATGAAGCAAAATCTACTTGTCCTGTCAAAAAATTCATGTGACCAAATTTGTAGATCTTTTTTTTTTGGTGCACAAGTTTAGTCAATCTAAATTCCCCCGTATCTTGCATAGTTTGACCAAGAAATGAATCTTCCTAGTTTTTATTATTTTTAGTGCAACCAAAATTTGAATTTTCGTTTTTTTGAGAAAACTCGGAAAGCTGCAAAGATCATCCAAAAGAGAAAAATTTTTTCTTTCCAAACTTTTCTTCATATCTTGCGTTGTTTGGCTAATAATTCTCATTTTCTTTTATATTTTTGAATTTGAAAATGCCACAACTCTGACAATTTTTTTTGTTTAAATCATGAGGGTACATTTTTTTACTTGATACCTACTACAAGAAACCGTACTTACAATTTTAAGGTCTTGGAAATAAAATTCCAAAAAATAGTTCAAAATGCTGCCCCCTTTTACTTTTGATCTAAAATAGCTAGTCAACGAACTCAACTTGTCTCTTTGGTTCCTCGGAATAGGTGCCAAAGCACGATCGAATATGATTATTCTTTCGAAAGTTATCGAGTTTATAGATTTTTTTTGTTATTATCTTCTGTGTGATCGAAATTGGAATTTTCGATTTTTTGGGGAAATTAAAAAAGTTGTATTCATGATCTTGTAGGGCTCCCATGGAGAAACATTTTTTCTCTTTGACTTCCTTTCCAATCTTGCGGTATTTGGCTACAAAACCTAATTTTCTTTTCTATTTTTGAATTTTGAAAAAAAGCATAACTCTGACAATTTTTTTTTTAACAAAAAATATCATAAGGATAAATTGTTTCATTTTTCAACTACAATAAGAAACCGTACTTACAATTTTTAAGTCTTGGAAAAAAACGTCCAAAAAAATGTTCAAAATGTTCCCCTCTTTGATTTTCATCCAAAATAGTTGGTTAACGAACTTCGCCTGTCTTTTTCATCCCTCAAAATGTGTGCCAGAGGGCAATCCAATCTGATTAGTCTTTTTAAAGTTATGAAGTATATAGACGACAACGACGACAACAGACAGACCCAACGTAAAAACTACTTATTCGGAATCAGGAGGTCTCAAACCATTTCAAAATTAAAAAGAAATAATTTTCATACAAGTTTATGAGGAGGCCGTTTCTATACATCAAAAAAATTCGTGATTATTAGCCGCTTTAACAATCTGTTCTTTTTATCACAAAATTCCCGTATAGACAGCCAATTCAACAGTTCCGCACTATTTGTAGGGGGAGGTTGTCAAGGTTGGGCATAGTTTTGACTTGAGTCCATATCTTCTGTTCAATCAATTATTTTTGCACTTCAATGTCGCAAAAAGTAAGGTCAAACGATTTCAAGTCTCTTGGCCTTGAACTTATTTTATGAACACAAAGAAAAGTAATAATTAGCAAATGAAAAAAGGTAGTCAAGGTTGGCCCATGTAGTCAAGGTTGGACCATCCTCAAAAACCAATAAAGAACAAATTTTTCATGAATGGAAACAAGGCATTTATTCATTTTGCAATTGATTTTTCACAATTTCACAAAGTAATAAATTGGCAAATCATTAACGATCTGCTCCTCATCGCTTTTCTACTTATATCTGGAATTCCTGTTGTACATAGAAATTGATTAATTCCTCAATCAAAATTCGTTTTATACATCAATTTGGGGTTCTATGCAGTTAATCAGTGTTCTTTTTAAAATTATATTGCAATATATTGGTTTAGAAAAGAAATTGTTGGTCCAACCTTGACAACAAAATTAATTTGACCTTGACAAAGTTCATTACTTTGCATTGAGACACACAGCAGCAAAACAATTTATAAAACGGAGCTGACCGTGGAATACGTTGTTCATTATAATTGCTATAAGCTTATACCTTTGAAATTCTTTGGTATTTGTCCGGGAACAATTTTGTTTTAATGTGACAGAAACTTGAGGAAATGGATAAAAATATGCGTTATTTTCATAAACTTATAATTGTAAAAATTATCTTCTATAGGTATACTCGTGAAGTTTTATTGTACATGTAATACATTTTCTCTCAAAATTACATAGAACTTCGAAACAGAAATTGAAAAAATGATCGAACTTACGACTTCGTAGGAGTAAGGAATATTTGAGCAACGAAATAGTCTTTTCTGAACCTAAAAATAGAATGTGGAGTAGAATGTGTTTATCACTTTCTTTTTATTTCGCATTAACATCTACAAATGACAGTATGAAACTTTTCACATTTCTAGTTTGTCATTAGCAATTAGAGACTTTGAAATAATTCTATTGCTATAGTTGATTACTATATATGATACATTTCTTAAAACTTTATCATATACTTTCTGTGAGAGAAGTATCGGTGAACCCCTCCGTAGCTCAGTTGGTTAGTGTATTTGCCCGGAAAATAAATAGTTCCGGGTTTTTTTCGTCGAAAGTTGTATTCGATTTCCCGATTGAAAGCTGGTCTCAACAAATATTTCTTTTATTGTTTATATCTACTCTTTATCTACGTCCCTTTCTTTTATTGCCTGCCACAACACCCTTCTGTTTACTGAGTCAAACGCTGCTCTGAAGTGCACAAACAAGGCCAAAAGTTTCATTTTTTTCCGTCTCAAGTCTTATTTGCCAGACAGTTTAGGACGTAAATATTGTCAGTTGTTCCCATCCCTTCCCTAAAACCCGTTTATTGTGTGAGATGCTCCCTTTACCTTCCTCTAGCCTGTTCCTAAAATTTCCTCAACACTTTCTTGCCATCTTTCCCTCTCTTTCTCTCCCTTTATACAACCACCTCATACATGTTCCCACTTCCTTCATTTCCATTCACACCCTCTGCTTTTTTTCTTCTTATCCTTCACCAAACACATTGATTTCTTCACCCCTGCCTATCTGTCTGGGATTTGCATTTCTTTATCTCCCTTTTTGGATTCCTTATAACCTATCAAGTTCTCTAATTCTATGCCATAACCCCTGAAAAAATCCTTTCTTTCTTCTTCCCATCGCGTCCATTCTCTGGCCCTCTTCCCTCTTTCTTCCACTTCTTTATAAATCTTTCTCGCTAACCCTCCCCCTTTTTGCTCTAAGCTCTCCACCAGATTTCCATGCACTTTTTCCTGCCTTTGTTCTGGGCCTAAAATGTAATCCATGCTCCATATTCTCCTGCACTATAAAAGCCGGATCTCCTAATCCCGTAATTGACCGCGCCATTCCTTCCTTACTATCTGCTTAGGAGAGGGCTGAGCTTTGACTATTTTTTCTTTGTCCAACCCCTTTTTGTCTTCCAACACACACATACACACACTTTTATTATTATTTATCAGCATTTGGAACTCGAAAGTTCATTGCCTCATCTACCCGAGACCGCCACGCG
>WSXT02197198.1:1762-19107 GCA_011762715.2 Neuroterus valhalla
CCTTTGTTTTAGCTCAGTCCTAAAGATGTGAGCTGCAACTTTTGCAAAATGTCGACAAAATTTGTAGTCTTGTACACAATCCAAATCCGAAACACCTTGTTTATGAAGAGAAGTCTGGATAATGCCTAATTCATAAAGTGTTTGAATCAAAAGTTGACATCAAAGGATTTTGCTCCAAAAATTTCAAATCAGCTTCAAAATTATGAGGTTCCGTTTGAGTCTTCATTGGGAAATCCCTCAATTCCATGATCACAATTTCGGATATAAATAACTTCAGAATAGAGAATGATTGGGGTTTCATTATTCTTGAACGATAGCTTGAAAGATTGAACAACTGCGAATGGGAAGCCTCCTAGATGGGAATAATTCAGAAGTGAAGAAGAGCTTGCAAAAGAACAATTATACTAAACTCCATTTCCTTATGACCAATATAAATTCCCACTACCTTCGGCTAAATTTCTACAATTTTCAAAGCAATATAAAACAAAAAAGTATCCGATAGTTTTGATGAACTCACGATTATCTATTTAAATGGAAGGAAGCGTTTTGTCATGTTGTTCATATATATATATATATATATATATATATCCTTACCTGTGATTGGTCAGATGCCACATTGTGGGGACTGATCCAACATGATCAGCTAATCAGGATGTTTTGAGGTTTCGATTGCTCCTCTATGCCTTCTTTGCAAAATAACATTTTTTATTTTATCGGTGATGGTTTTTTTGTCAAACAAAATGCTATATCTTGTTTTGAAATGATGATCAGCTGTTGCCAGCTGCGTAAAATGTTGAAGCCCAACTGTACTCTTATATTCCTTTAAACGTTGACTGACCACTCTCCTGGTTTCTCCTATATATATATAGACTTTGACACAAGAGCAATATATTTTATATACCCTTGGAGCACTGGGTGGTGCCGTTTTATCTTTAGGGTTATTTAGAAGTCTATTATAAAGAAAACTCTGTGAATGGTGGAGTCGATGAACGACTGCTTTTGGGATGAGTGACGTTGGGAGGAGGCATTAAGGTATCTGTTTGTACGGATAGGTTCTCTGTAAACTATATGTCCTGAAGTGTTTAATCTTAAATGTTTAATCTTTTGTTAACTAAAACTCTCATGGAAGGCAATTCTTCATTTCATTCGATTTCCATGGTAAGCCGGATCTAAAGATGTTGATGAAATCGGTTGATGAAATCGGAAAACTTGTGTACTTCATCCACCCCATATCTCCAGATAACAAAATTTTCGTCAACGTAACGGCACCAGAATTCTGGTGTTAGCTCAGATGAGTCAAAGATTCTGTATTTCGATGTTCCATAAACATGTAAGTTGCAACTGGTGGAATGAGAAATCCCATCGCTGCTGCTGAGGTCTGTTAAAAGAATTGGTTATCGAAAGCAAAAAGTAGGTGTAGGAACAGTGTTGTAATAGAGGTTTGAAATTGAGAGTGAAATTTGAGAAGGATTTCATGACATCGATTGTATAAGGGATTGATACCCTCGTAAAAAGAGTAATTTTGTGAGGACTAACACAAGAATGTCACACACACAAGGAAATAACAAGGACGTTTCTGTATTAAATCTGAACCTTTCATATTATTTGTAAAGAGTAAAGAAAATAGGTGTGAGTGTCAGAGTTTCTTGTGAAAGGATTCGAATCTTCTTTGATAAAAAGTCCTAGGTTGTAAGTTGGTGAGTTTATTGCGCAAAGGATCAGTTCAGAGTAGATTGTTGTCTTTGAGAATTTTCAAGATCCCGTAGAGTCTTCGAGACATGGGATAAAAAACTATTAATTTATATATTATTTCAATGTTAAGTTTCGAGTCCCTCAGGAGGGTTTTTGTATCGTTGACTATGCTTTAAGTAGAGTCTAGATGTGATGATTCAATATGGCCCCTGGTGGAATAGATTTTTTCCGTATTTCTCTACTATTTCTTTACACATCCTACCACTACCTTTGTGTTAGAGGGGACCTACAGCTTGAGGTGGGTTCTGAGCCATCAAGAACACTAGCTTCGAGTACGTAGAGTAACATTTTTCTCTAAGGGTACCGGTATCACGATTCCTCCGGAGATGAGCACTTTTTTTCTGGGCAAGTGTTTACCCCGTGGGAGCTCTTCCAGAGTGCGAGAGGAAATCAAACCCACATCCAGCTGGAGAGGTTCCAAAGCTCATGCTTCATCTCGATCGACCAACTGATCACCTGTTTCAGATGAGTTTTTTTTTCAGTCTTTTGTATATGTCATTGATTTCATTTTCAATATCTTATTCATTCATTATAACTGTCATCTTTGAATATTTCCAGCTGATAATATGATCGCTTTGTTCCAAATAGGTTTTTGAATTGCTGTTTCGCCTCCTTTAGTTAAGATCAAGGGAGGAACTCGGGTTTGGCATTTGATGTTGACCGTTCTTCTCCGTATGTCACTCGCTTTTCGAGGTAGAAGGTTATTTATTGCGGATCCTAAATTACTGATCATTTCTGTTTCAAAAAAAGAAAAAGAACGCAGCACAAAGTTGTTAATATTATGAATAAAGTCACTTGACTATGGCTCACAACAGTAAACCTGAGTTCGCTGCGTTGACGTCAGTCAAAACTGAAGGACATCCGACCTAATCAAAATAATTGGAGGATAAGCCGCTACTTTAGCTGGCGTACAAGTGCGGATTAACTTTAACTCATGAAAATCTCTTTATTTTCTCATTTAAAGCAATACAGGTTTGTACTTATGATTTATGTTTATATTTAGATGGCTCCTACCTCAGGCGGTTTTAACCATTTCAGTTTATAATATGTTAGTTTGCTGATGGGTCCATAGCTCTGCGGTACCTTTTTGTCTTTTCCCGTTTTATAAATTGGCAAAATCTTAGCTTTTTTCCATTCCCGAGGGAAGAAGCCCTGCTTGAGACATGCATTGAATATGTGTGTTAACTGTACTATTGTTTTTTTGGGGGCAGGTGTTTTAAAACAATATTCTGAATTCCATCAATTCCCGGAGTTTTCTTGGGCCTGGATTGGGATATGGCTTTTCTAATTTCTTCTGGCGTTGTAAGTTTGATTTTATCGATGTCTACAGTTTTGTTATTTATATCATTGAAGCTGTTATTTATTTTATTTTCATCATCGATTTCCCCAAAGTTTCCAGTTACTTTGTGTACATTTTCAAAATAAGTAGCAATGATTTCAGCTTTGTCTTCGTCTCTGAAAATTATTTCATTAGTCCCTTGAAGAGGGGGAATGTGTTTCATTTTCTTCGGTAGATTCCATTTCTGTTCAAAGGGGTTTACTTTTGGTATACGTTTTCTAACTGGGTTTTCTATTAATGTCATAACTATTTCTACGTTGGAGTCAATTTCTTCTTCAGTATTAATTTTACTGTTTATTTGCAAACATTTATTTGAATAGTCTTTAAAACTTCTCCAATCTGCTTTTCCATAGTTTAGTGGGAGGGGTCGATTATTTTGAAGGTTTATTGCGCTGTTATTCAGTGTTATACAGACAGGTCTATAGTCAGAGTCCGATTCGTCCAGCACATCAACTGTATCTATGTTGTAAATGTTTTTAACAATTGCTAGGTCAACTATGCTAGGCCGAGCTTTAGTATTAAATGGGTAGAGGGTAAAATCGTGTGGATATTCTATAGCAAGAGAGTTTTGTTCTACGAATTTCAGTAAAGTACTTCCATTGTTATTGTTATTAGAGCAGTTCCAGTTTTCGTGTTTTGCATTCAGTTCTCCCTTTGCAATTATTTTATTGTTTAAATCGAAGCAAGCCGTACTCGGCCTCACGTACACTCCTTCCTAGTCTCTCAAAGTCTCAACTGCCTGGCGCCCTGGTGGTCTCTGGCGGCGGTCAGTGGTTCTCCCGATTGGCTGCGGTAGGTCACGTGGTTCGCACCTCTACTCGGATTGTAGCTTGCCTTACGCTACAGGTGTTTCATAACACGAGGCCTGATCGCTGAGCCCATGAGTCTGTCAACGATTGAAGCTTTGGAGGTACGTTATGAATTTAACGGCACGTCACATGTTTTATCAGTGCTCATTTTCATCAATCCAAAATCGTTTCTGGAAAATTTTTTTGAAACTTCATAATTAAGGATCTTATGTATTAATTTCCCTCTTGTATTTTCTATTTTTTCACCTCCAAGTATTTAGGTACGTAGAATTTTTCAAAGTTTTTCAAATTCTTTCTCAAATTTCAGTTTCGAAGATAGGGTATTGTGAGATCGACTATACAATAATTATCAGGGTAAATTAAATCCAAACTTATGTATTATTCATCTAACGTCATTTCTGTAAACATTTTCTAATCCTTTAAATATCACGTCCCCTGTATTGGACCTTACTGAACAAGTTTTATTCCTTCTTCGTGTCATCCATTTTCTATCGCATTATGAATTATTTCAAAAGATCTTAATTAAAACATGACTATGGCATGGAAGAATCCTGAAAAGATACATATATCATTCAGTTTCACAGGCTACGAACTTTCCTTCAACTTTGATCTACTTTTCAACTTATAAGGAGGCAAGAAACTGCCAAAGAATATTTAGGTTTTTTTATAGTTAACTAAATGGCTTCCCCAGTAATTTCCCTAGAGTGTGAGATAGTGATGGCTCGTTACGAACCAAGTTCGTTTCCAGGCTAAAACTCCATTCATCTGAAATGAGCAATTTGAATTTAATAATTGGTTTCTTGTGATATTTTTGAATATCTTAGGCTATATAAATATTCTTATTTACTTATTGAAAGACAAATTGGTTATGAAAATAAAACGAAGTTTCTGATTTTTCCTTCTAAGACATGTCATGAAAAATCCTATTCCGTACTACCCTGTCCTATTTCATCCCATTCTATTTCATCATATGAAATCATATCGCAATATGTTCTATCCTATCCCATACTATCTTACTTCATCATATTTTAGCATATATACTATTTTATTCCCTTTTCCCTTCCTTCCCATTTATTGTATTCAGAACTTTCTTCTCACCTTCTTCCGAATTCCGTTCCTCTTATCTCATACCACTGATGACCATATTCTCCCTTTTTTCATATCTCTCATTCTTCTCCATCTTTCTCTCTTTTTCCCTTAAAGTTCCCTCGTTCTCCCCCCCCCCTTCCCCTATTCTTCTTCGGAACTTCCGGATTCAGCTTTGAATCTCTCCCAACTTACTTCCCAATTCTTCTACTTTTTTCCCAGCTTCCCCAGGTCCTCCAGTATTTATTCAAGGTTCTGCATATTTGTCCCTTAGTTCTCCCAGACTTTTTCCCATTCCTCCATTTTTCTCCTGAGTTCTGCCGTTTGCTGCCTAATCTTTCGATATATATCTTCTATATTATCCTCCTGCTTCTTGTGCTTTATTGACATTGCCTCGATAATAATTCCACGAATTCTTTTTATTTTTGCTCCTTCAATCCTAACCCTGCTATCCACAAATCAGATTTGAACTTTCCTGCTCTACCTCCAAAAAAAAAAAAACTTGAATCGACCGTACCGCTTATATTTCTGGAAACTTCAACCCGTGACCAATGTACCTTGTTACCTAAATCGTGTAAGGCTTATCTCACGTGGCCCTACACTAATGAATGCACCCCAATCCTGAAGAAATGCCCTGACTCCAACTCTCCTTTCATTTAAACTTCTTCAGCATTCTCTAACCCACCTTTCTTAATTATTCTCCTTTCCGGATTCCCTTAACTTCTACGTCTATTGATTAGAGGGGAGGATAGCAGGAGAGTGTAGGGAAAATTTTAGGGGAAGAGAGAATGTGAGGAGAATGGATGGAAGAGGTAAAGAAAGCTATAGGAGCGAAAGAAGAAGGATGGGGGAGAGTGGGGTTAAGAGAATGGAAGCTTCAATGGAAAGAAGAGGAAAGAGGGGTGGAAGTTAGATAGTAGCATAATGCTAGTTGAAATTGTACGGTAAACTTTAGTGAAATTAAGTAGTGAAGGATACTGATGCGCTCCCTCCCCCCTCCCTCACACTCCGGCAATCATAAAATCGATTACTCGTAGTTCATTCGTCCCATCACGTTATGTTCGAATTTTCAAGGATAAGGATATATAAAATGTATTTGAATGAGATCAGAAAATAGGCCACTGTGCACTTCTTTGAAGAAAAATGTTACCCAACTTCTTTCCATATTTTGTGGTTCTCAAGCTTCAAGATCTTAAATTGCAGGCGTAGATGAGAAATAAGACGCAGAAAAGTACGAAAGTGTGAGCAGATAAAAATAAGGAAAAGTGACTCGAAAGGTAAGGCGATTGGAGCTGGTGGAAGTACGGTAAGGAGAAGGGAAATGTGATGACGGTATGGAGCAGGTACTTGAAAATAAGGGGAAATGAGTGGAAATGGGAGAAAAAAGGAGAAGAAAAAGTGTGGGAGGTGAGCAGTTAGCAATGAAGGGTAAGAAATGGAAGGGTTAGGGACTTGGTTTGGGTGAGAGGATAATAGGTGTACTGAAATGATGGATATTAGGGTGAGCTTAGGGTATGTAAGGGGAAGCAGGGTTAGGAGCGTTCACGTATGGAATCGAAGCGAAAAAGTTTAGTTCGATAAATGAGTAACGGAACACTTTTTGGTAGACGAAAAAAGTGTGCTTTTCGCGTGATTTCAGTTATCATTAAGGGCTTTTTAGCCGAAAGCAGTAACGCTCATGGGTTTCATCAGGTTTCTGTACCAGGTTTGGTGGAGAGGATATAAAAGAAATGGTTGACGAAAAGTGATTAGATGTAAGAAAATGAAGGTTACAGGAATAAGGAACAGGTTTGGAAGTGGAATGATGAAGAAGAATGTGAATAAAGTTGAATTGTAAGCAAAAGAGAGAACGCGATTCTCAACTTGAAGAGGTTCACCTATTAGGTTGCATCATAGATACATATGAGTGGAGATGAGATACATCGGATGAGGAAACAATGAAAAACTTACCCAGAAGTTGCTTCATTGTCTACTTCTGGCCAGGATGGTCTCCTCCGACAAAACATTAATGGTGGCCGATCAGTGGATCCCTTGCTTCTTCTAAAGGATCCTACTCTTCGTGGTGACAACTGCCCACTTCCAACTCCAGCAGCAGGATGCACCGAGAGTCCAGGGATAAAAGTAGAGTCGATTGTTCGTCGCCGAGAAGAAAGAGAACGAGCATGGGGAGGTGTTGTTGTCCCTGGTGGTGGTACAACCTAGAAAAATTAGGATATCCGAAAATCAAATTCAGTAATTATATAAATTAGGATTCCATTTTATCGTCTAATCCTCATTTGCGAGTACGTGATTATTTGCGACTTGAAAACAGGATAATTATCCGGAAGTCTAATTTGGGCAAGTTCAATTGCATATTTGTATACTCTCTCTACATAGTTGAGGAAAGTTAAGGAAAAAGCCCAGGAAAGTGACGAAGAGAGATGGGACATAATGTAAAGTAAGATGATGAGAAGCGAAGTGGGGAAACTGTGGGCTCTTGTAGTGGAATCAGTGGAGGGTGGTAAGGCAAAGTAATGAGAATAAGGGGAGTAGATAGATATAGAGAGAAGGAGAGGAAAATGAGGAGATGGTAAGGGAGATGAAGAAGTGAGGAAAAGTGGAGAGAAATTCGGGGACTGAAGGAAATCGAGAGAAAAAAGGAAGATAAGGGGAAGGGTAGGCAGGGAGGGATGAGGAAAAATGTGTAAGGAAATCAGAGCAAGGTGAATGAGGATGCAGGATATTCTCTACTTATTTACTGGAACATTATTTTATTCCACATATGAATGCAGACATTTAGGCTGTGATGTCCGAATTCATTCGTGAGATTACTTTTTCCCGACTTCAAGGAGTTCATACAAGAATGTCCTCCTGATGTATAAAGAAATGAAAGAGCCGAGAAAGAAGGGGAAGAGGGGAGAAGAGAGAGAGAGTTGTGAGGTGTTATTCAAACGACTCCCAAGAAGCAATGAGGAATAATTGGCAAAGATTCGGAGTGAAGGTAGAAAATGAGGAAAGAAAAAATTAGGGATGAGGAAGAGAGGAAAGAGAAGATCAATGAAAATGATTTAGAATAAGGAGAAGTAAGGAGCGTGGAGGAGAAATAAGAATTCGGGAATCTGAGGCAAGTGGTGGGAAGTGTTGCGGAGTGGTAAAAGAAAAAAAGAGAGAATTGCAAGAAGGTGACGTGAAGGGAGGATGCATAAAGGAGAGTAGAGGAAAATAGGAGAACCGAAGGTGAGCAAAATAATATGGAGGGAATGAAAGGGAGGAGTAGGGGAAGGGAGAGCAAGAAGGATAATGATTAAGGGAAAGGTTCTTTTTCACGCTTCTATAACTTTGTATATATCTTGTAAATCTTGCAAATATCTCTTTATAACTTTGAGGTTATGCAAGGAAAAGATGTGAACAAACAATTTTTGATTGTTCATAATTTCTATTCCTTTACATCGTTATATTTTGACAAATATCAAGATACATTTTTATTTTCTTCCAGAATCCGAAGCACTTCTTGTAATTTAAAAAAAAATAGGAATCGAATCCACGGAAAAAGGAAAGCATTTTGAATCTCCTTATATTCTTTTTTTTAGGAACCAAACTGTTATATTTTAGAAAAAATTATCAAATTCGGATATTTCGAAACAAGAATTGTTCATTGTTCAATAGTTACTCTTGAATTTTTTGATATTTTAACCTCAGTGCCGTATTGTTTCACTTAATCAAGTAACATTAGTTACGAGTTGTCGACTCTAATTTTCTATCATTGAATTAGGTCATTTGTTGATTACCCTTTAACTATCAGAGCTATTAAATAGCTATCATAGCTATTAAATATACGTTATGGGACAATTTGCTCCAATCGATCCAGAGACATTATTTGAAATAATTATTATTATTGACTCTCGCTTAATTTGAAAACAAACATTAACAGTTTACATTGAAAATTAAGAGGGCGCTCATAGTTGCATAATTTGTAAAAACACTAGAAAAGCAGTAGCGTGATCCATTCAAAATCATAAATCGGTGATGGATAACATGTCTGCAGCATTCAAGTCGAGAAGAATTCTATTTTCATAAATCCAATAATGAATTGAATTCCTATAAATTTGCAAATTATATGTGCAAGAACGAAATTGATTCTTAAATCTATCCATTCTTCAAAGTTATGAGACATACAAAAGCTGATTGAAACAGCATGGCGGGGAGATTGCAAGAAATCGTCTTTGAATTTGGTACTTTATGCGGGTATTTCAAACTTTGGGGTATTATATCCTTTTAAATCGGAATTCGTATCATACAAGGGTTTTTATTATACTCTTTCATTGTTGGATTTAATTTTTTAGCCTGAAAGAGCTTCGGAGATTTTAGAGGATTACAAGCTAACTTTCAACAGATTTGAAATAATGTGAGCGATACCTAAGATCCGTGAAAATTTGATGAAATCTTGATGTTTTTTGTAAGATTTCCAGGGAGACTATAAGTTTCGATGGATTATAAGAGATTATGTACGAGATCATATTTCTTTCTAACGTTGAACATTCGAAATAATATCTACAACTCCTGCAAATTCAAATAAAAGATCCAATTACCGAATGTAGACAAACACCCCATTTACCTGGCGAAATAACAAAAAACAGTATAAAAATAAGAGAAAGGAAAATAAGAGAGCCGGATTTCTCACAAACTCCTTCTCCCATTTCTTATATCTTTTGTCTTTTTTAATTTTCATTATTTCCAATCAGATAAAAAATGACACCTAGAAAATTGACCAACGTTTCGGTATTAACCAACCTTCTTGTAAGAAGGGTAAGGGTGTTCTTCTTCTGGTGCAGAAATAAGGGAGCAATTGTTCAAATTTAAATTTCCCACCACCCCTACTTTGCTACACTTTAACATAACCTCTAACTTCGACATCATTCTCGCGCAGAATCGGAATACTTTTTCCTGAATTTTCAGCTATTTTTGAATATGGGAATAAAGGAAATTCGGATTCGAAAGAGAAACTGATTCCTTTTTACGATTTTTTTATCTTGAAGATAGGATTTTTCCATAAACAGAATCAGGTTCTCATCGCCATACGAGGAAGTGACATAAAAAATATATACGAACGATTTTTAATTTGATTGTTTTCCTTTTTAAATAATGAACATTTTAAAAAAGACGTAAATTATGAAGGAATAGCAGAAAGGGGTTAAGGAGTTTGCTTTCTCTCTTATTTTTCCCGTTTCCACTTCATGGTTGATTTTTGAGGGAGGAGGATTCGTGAAAGGTAAGTGTATGGTGTGGGGAATAGATAATGTACAGAAGACATGTACTGAAGACAATTTGACCAAAAAAGGGGGAAGATAGGAAGGGATCGTTAACGGAGATGCGGTGTGCGAGGGAGTACGAAAGGATAGGATAGGTATAAGGTGCAAAGGAAAGGATTTGTTGGAAAAAGAGGAAGGATATTGGTAAAGAAGGAATAGAAGCTAATAGTTTGTATCGTGATGAGAGTTGAGCTGAAATTGTAATAATCCATGGAATGAAGGGATAGATATGGTGAAATAGGTGTAACAAAAAGAAGTGTGATGGGCGTAAATAAAATAATACGTTCAGAAAAGGCGAATATTCGGACATCAAGTAAGAGTCTGTAGATCGGAAGTGCAATGTGATGGATGGCAGAACGGATGAGGTGTAAATTGCAGCAAAGAGAAGAGGTGAATTGGGAAAGAATGGGTAAAGGTGTGGAAAGAACTTGCATTGGATAAAGTGATAGAATAAAGGCAGGGGGTTTCTATGGGGGTAGGGAAGAATAAGGGGAGGAAAGTGTTCAAAAAAGAGAAAGGGTTGTCATACTGATGAAGCGTGGAAGGAGAGGTAATATGAGTGTGACGAAGAAATAGTATGCAGGAGGCTGATAATGTATGAGAATAGCAGATTAAGTTGAAGGGTTGTGATAATGAGTGGAAGTAAAGTAGGAGGGAATAGAAGCAGTAGGAGGAAAGGGTGACAGTAGAGGCGATGAATAAGTGATAGATACAAGGAAAGAAACGAAGTTCAGAAGGAAGAATGGTTTAGTAATAACTTAGGGTAGAGGAAGGGAAAGAGGAGTAGCCAAAAGGAGATGCGATGGATAGAGAAATAATTAATTGATAAATGGATGAAGGATGGAGGGGTGGATTTGAAAAGTATGTGACATAGTGTTTGGATGATATTCGTATAACAAAAGAGACGAAAGCGCCTTTTTTCATGAAGCAATATAAGCAAGCATAAAATGAAGAAGATTTAACGGAAGAGGATAAAGGGTTGTGATGTTGAGTAAGGATAAAGTAAGGGGTAGAAAAAGGGGGGTTTAGAAGCATTTCGTGAAGGAGTAGGAAAGGATATTGAAGAAGAGCTGAAAAAGGAAGGGATGTAAATAGAAAGAGAAAACAATATATAAGAATACTGGAAAGAAGCGCAAGAATGTAAAGACGGGTAGGGGTAAAGTAGGGGAGGAGAAAAGAAGTAGGGGGAAAGTTTTGTCCTTAGATGAAGGACTAAGTGGAAAATCTTGGAAAAGTATTGGAATAAAGCTATGAAAAATCATTTTAAATTACAAACCAACCTTCAAGGCCTCAGAAAAATGTCTCAAAGTGAAATTTTGATTTAATTTACCCAGAAGAGAAGCTGGCAAGAATTGATGGAACGGAAAACATAAATTTCAACATTAAAAATTTTTACATAAATTCATAATTAATAGAGTTTCATCCAACCGACCTTAGGGAATCCATGGTGTGTCGTCGTGGTGGAATTAGTTGTCGAAGTTACACTACCAGTGGAGCTACTCCTTCCTGCTCCAGGTGAAGTGGACTCTTCTCGACTAAATGAGAATCTCTTCGAACCCAAATTTAGATTCGCGACACTGTCGCTCACGTATTGGTGAAGAGAATTGAAAAAACTCATCTTGAATCCTCAGATTTCACGTCTTTTTATCTCTAAAGACCCTTTCCAAAAACAGGGTATGCACATTAAAGTATCACTTTCTGAAATGAAAAGATGTCAAGTCATACACTTAAATCACTTACACTTCACGTATAAAATGGAATTCTTGCTTTGTTTGTTATAAAAATGAAAATAATAAACGTGTCTTCGAAAGATATTCGATATAGATGAAAAGAGCAGTTTGGTCAAAAGTAGTCTGAAATCCTGTTTTTCTTCCCTAGAGACAAAAAGTAATTGATTCCGTTTTTAGATACGGCTTTTTCGAGGGATTGTCGTTAGGTGAGTGAATTTTTCCGAGTTTTCCAGGAGACTTTCCTCTTTTGATGGTGGCATTCTCTCAATTCGAGGAACTCCAGAGCTTTTTACCTCCTTAAGAAATTGTTCTCCGTCTACAGCCATTTGTCATTTTGTTGTATTCCTCCATGTCTACTGCTAGTCACGTCATCCTTCTAAAAATTTTTTCAACTGGTACCGGCCGCAGTACGATATTTTTTTGGAGAGGTACGTATCATCTGCAACAGAAGGAGAAAAATTTTTAATAACGCCAAATTTTCATTTTTTCATCTACGACTCGGTTGGTGGTGCAGATTACTGCATGTTGAAGACCTCGTATGAAAAGACTGGAATTTCAAGAGTGTACAAGTGTGCGTCGCACGAACGTACACAGGTGCACTGCACGCACGCATCTGACTTAAGCCTTTGCTTCGCCAGCGCTATCCTACTCTGTGTATTTCAGCCAGGAAACTTTCGGATATTTTTGCTATGAATTAGCATGGGAGGCATGTAAACAAACGAGAAATTTTATTGAAAATTTTTATCATTTTTATTAATTCAACGTAATGTGAGTTGAAATTTCTGAATCAAAATGAAACGATTCAAAGCCCAACTATATAAGTTTAATTGAATGCCAAAATTTTGTGTGTTAGTATAATAAAAAATGGTGAAACGCAAAGCTCCAAAATGTCCGTCTGGCTATCATTTGACCCTCAATTAGAGTGAAAAAGTCCACTCTTTTGAAATTCCCCAAATATTAGTAGCCGTATATCAGAGAACAATAAACGAGGAAGATTTCAGTCGAAGAGGTGAGAGAAGATGTATAAGGGAAATGGATCAGAGAATATTGAAGAAGAGGAAATGTGGTTTTTGCCACGGAGGCAGAAGGGCGGGAAGTGTAGGGATGAAGAAGGAGGAATGCGGACACACGAAAGGTATTCTCTGGAAAAGAGAAGTATTATATTGAGGATGTGCAGAAAGTTAAGCTATGCTGAAGAAATGAAGACAGGTCAATACAAGGAAAGGAGGAGTTGTTTATAGAATTGCCAAATCGTTAGAGGAAGGATGTGAAAAGAAAATGGGCGTCCTTGTCAAGAGAAGAAAGAAAAGGTAGAAAGGAAAGTATAGTAAGCAGGAAAATAGGTAATACATAAATCTGGAAGTGGAGATAAGTTTGATTTGGAGAGCGTAGGCGGCAGAATGTAAGGACATGCATGAGAAAAAAGTGATATTAGTAAGTTGGTGGTTTTTCATTAGTGAAGAATACATAAGGGGTGCTAGGTAACGAAAAAAAGGTTGGAGGTTCTCATAATGGGCAGGGGTGATGTGAGAGGGGAGTAGAGCATTGAGGTAAAAATGTAGAGATGGGACAAATCGAAAAGGTATTGGTTATGAGGTAAGAGGGGATGACGTAAATGGAGTAAGAGAAAAAGAGTAATCATAAAGGAGGGGGAAGGGTCAGGAGGACATAAATGGGAGGGAGGCAATCAATAAGTAGTAGCAGTTGTTCATATGTTATAGAAAAATAGTAGAAGGGGGTCCCGAGGACTCGGTAAAAATCTCAAAATATGTAACGGTAAAGAAAGAAGGGAAAATAGTGTTAGGACCGAAGTGCAGGGATAGGACGATCAGCAAAGTGATACTTGAAAAGAGAATTAATAAGGGACAAGAGATTAGAGATAAGTAATAAGGACCGAATGTTCATAAGGTCAATAAAGGATGAGATAGATGAAGTAAGATAATGTGATAAGGAAGAAGGAAATGTTAAATAGGGAATAGGTGAGAGGAGGGCAACCAATAGATGTCAACACTTATTTATCAAGAAGAACGAAATCGGTAGGGTGATAAGGGAAAAGAGCGTCGGGACAGAAGTTTAGGAAAGATTGTATACAGAAGAAGAGGGAAATGGATGGTTAATACAGGCTCTGAATGAGCTCAGAATGAGATGAGAGATATGTGGTAAAAGAGAAATGGGTGTGACCAGGGAGAGAGAAAAGATGTTATGTGTTGCGAGTGTCAGGAGGTGATTAGGATTAGGGATAAGGGTAAGGATATAAAGAGATGAGTTGTTATCAACTCCCAAACTGGATATTTTGTCGACATTTGATACCTACCTCAACTGCATGGTGATTGATGAGTGAAAATCTTCATGAAGCAATTCTTATATCGACAACCTTTAAAGTTGGATCACCAGGACTTAAAAATGTGGTCAGGCTCGATATCGAATCATTGGGAAGTGAATGCGGTAAATTGAATGTCTCTTGAGATACATATGCACATCAAAGGGTTGTAAGGGGATGAACCCCAGCAGAGAGATTCGATTTCTGACTCATGTTGGAAAATCGGAAGCTTGGAGGAAGACCATTCAAGCGAGCCCATGGCCAGCGGCAGAGATCAAACCAAGTTGACTATACCTATGCTCTACTGCCTCGCTAGTAAATATTTGATCGGAAACTAATTTCCTTCCTCTTCGCATCAGCAACCATGAACATAGTCTCTCTAATTGCACTTTATGTTAATAATTGAACCAACATCAGAACAAAAGTAGAACCAAATCACACAAAAAATTCCGTAACTTGAAACTCCCAGGACGTTCATTTATTCTGATTGATTGCACAGCTACACAAAAAAATTTAATGGATCTGGTGTTCAGAACATTTCAATTGCATTCTGGAGCCTCCTTTCCAAAATTTCTTACACTCTTCCCATAACTTCAATGAGACATTCTATTCCCTTTTTTCCCTCTTCAATACATCGTAATCTTTTCCCAATTCATATACTCTACCGTGCGGTTTTTATTTTCGAAACACATCATCTAGGTCGTACTGATTTCTTTTTTATCTTCCCTTTTAATCTTCTCCTCCAAGTCTGCCATTAGAACCCCTCAACAGTATGAGACTTAACAGACATCCTTGTCTAAGTCCTAGTCCTGTCCAGAATTCCTCTTCTCTTTTTTTTCTCTTTTCTTCACCCTTATCTTTTATGTTTCCATTAACCCCTCTTTCTTTCATGGCCTTCCAGAGGACATAAATATTATCTATGGTTCCCATACCTTTCATGAATCCAGTTTGACAAGGCGGTACACTTTCCTTTCCCTCTACTTGTCTTTCTAGTTCCTTCCCTAGTACTGCCACATTAATTTCGAAGCTCACTGACATGAGCGTGATATCTCTATAGTCTTCTTCCTTAATCTCCCCTCCTTTCTCATCCAACGGTACTACTAGCCCGGCCTCCTATTCTTCGTTCTCCCAACCATTTTCATCTGTGGCTTTGTTTCTTTTTAGTTTACGGATTGTATCATTATTCTCTTATCGGCTTATCTCATTCCCGCTTTCCGCACCTCCTACAACCGCCTTTTTTACTCTGCCCTTTGCCTGATTTTCCGATTTCCCCATTTATACCCATCATTTCTTCTCTTTTTATCCTTATAATTTCCCCTTCCGACTCTTCTCTTACTGCTCTTTCCCACGTATCTCAACTTCTCCTCTTATCGTTTTCGCTAAACATCGTTTCGTCAGATCGTTTGCTTCTTCTGAGTTCTCTTTTCTCTCGTTCCTCATCTCTCCATCTTTCTACACCCCCCTCTAGCTTGTCTTCACTTTCTCAGTATTCGTCATCTCACTATCCTCTTCTTCTCAATCTCCTGTCGGCCTTACTTCCTCCATCACGTTAACAATCACTATTTCGAGTTTTTCTCGGAGCATGTCCACCCCTTCCTCTTTCATTTTCCCTACCTCCTGATTTACCATTCACGGTATCATCTCTACCTGTGAACGCTTTCTTCCCTGTTTTATCACCCTGTTACAAATAAGCCATCCAGTCTCCTTCAGAAGGTATGGAAGACAACTCCCCCTCCCTGTCCGTCTCCATGTTTTGAATTTCACATAAAGATTTCCTTGTCTTCCTTCCACTCCTCTTCCCTTACCCTGTCTATTCTTTATAACTTTAACCTTATCTTTTCTCGCTGATTGCATCTTTTACACACATCCTTTGGCAATTTTTTCTGCATGTATTTCCACGCTATCTTTACCTCTATTTCCCCTTTTCTTCCTTGCATCCAATTCCTCTTCTCGTTTGTGAACCCCACCTGGGTACCTGGACTTTCATCACTTTTCCTTTTTTTTTCTCCTACTTGCAACTTTTTTCATACCCTGTCTTTATTCTTTCACGTCAGTGTCCCACAATTAGACATCTTCGTTTACCCATATCCTGTCTCTCCTAATTTTTACTTTACTACCCTTATTCCTCTTAGCCCTTGCTTTCTGCTTGATTAGCCAGTCTTTTTTCCACTCCAACCACGTTTAATATTCTTCGATTATTTTTTTATCTCCTTCAACAACTTGTCCTTCTCCAAAATCTCATGCGTCTCCTCTTTGCTTCCAATTTTTACTAAAAACATACATCCTTTCTCGTCGTCCTTCATTTTAACTTTTTCATCTCTTCCAGAGTAAATTGTGCATCAATAGCTTTCATCAAACTCATAATTCCTTTATCTCTGCTCTGACTGTCCACTTCCATACCCTTAATTATCACATTTTTCTTTCCCTTTGTTCTACGTCCTCTACTTTTTTGGTAGAAAATACAATTTCCTGGATAAAAATCAAGTTCCTAGTAAACGAATAGTTTCCCCGTGAGCTGGATTTCTTTATAATTCAACCAAAAACTAAACCACTCTTTTTTCTCATGTCTAGGAATTGGAGGGAAGATAAACTTCCGGTTGTAAATAACCTTTTCATTGGGAAAATCGTAGTACATTGTCCGTATGTCTTTGAAGTTTGAGAAGTTGTTTCTTTCATCTGCCGTCTGATAAATCTTCCATAGTCAAAAGTTTCATTATTTGTTTGGAGGTTCCATAATTATATTCCGAATTCCACGACTCTATGAAAATCATCCTTTTCCATAAAGAATTTGATATTTTTCTTCAAGATTCATGATCAAAATTTATAAACCTCTAGCTGTGTCCTGTGGTGGCGGCTTCGCCGCCGCGGAAAGAAGTACTAATGACAGTGGGGCCATCTGTCGAAAATTCATCGTACTTACTCAAAAACTTTCGTGAGCTCATGCAAAACAACTTTGCTACAGATCATCACATGATCAAATGCATAGTTTTTGATACTATAGAGGACATAGAGACAGACATT
>WSXT02197218.1:0-12440 GCA_011762715.2 Neuroterus valhalla
AATATGAATTTTTTCCCGCCTGGTCGGGTCAGAAATAAGCATTTTTGAGCTTGCAATACTCTAAAATCTCAAATATTCCTTTAATTTCCCGAATATTTGTGACTTTAACATGAATGCGTGAATGCAGGAAATTTTTTTATTTAATCTATACTGAGTGGGTGTATATATGGATACAATATGAATTTTTCTTCGCCTGGTCGTGTCAGAAATAAGCATTTTTGAAACTCTGGTGATAATAAATCTATAATTTTTCTCTATTTTGACATATATCGACGATGCGCGAACTGAAGACATTTTTCTTTTGTGCTCATTTTTTCCAGAATTTATTTTGGGACCCACCAAGAACTTTTCAGCCCTAACCAAAAACGATTGTGGAAAAAATTATTTTTTCGATACGCCCTAATGGTACTGCTACCGGCGTACCGAAAAATATTTTTTCTCCATGAAAATGCGTCAGAAGATTGTAGAAAACATTTTATATAGTAAGTTTGATGGTTCTGAAGCGCGAAACAAAATCTTTCAAATAAACGTTTTACATTTTTTAATTCACTATTAATAATTGAATCATCGAGGTCGAAAAGTTAACAGACCCCAACCTCATAAAAATGTCTTAACATAAATATTCGACCTGTAATTTGAACCTTTTTACGAAACAAAGTTTCAGCAAAGAATTAAAATTCGGATGCACTTTACAGGTTTCCTGTTCGAGTTTGAGTTGAATGCACTTTTTTATATCATCCTAGTATATATTTGGACAAATTATGTGCATTTATTCTTAAAACTAGTTTTTTTAGTACTGTGAATTAAACGAGCAAATATATTATAGACGAAGAAGCATCGCAGTAATTTAAAAAAATTTGAGGTTTCAGTAGAAACACCTAAACAACTGCAGAAAAAAATTATAAATGCTAATTCGATCTCAAATGTGCCTATGGTAGTGCTTAAACTGAAGAAGATGAAAATGAACCAGTTGAAACGTTATTGTCCTCGTAACTCAGTATAGCCTTCCTGGGTTTAAAACCAAATCTTAAGGAAGATTTAAGGACACGCTGATAATCATCACAGTGATTCGCGAATCGGAGTGGTGATTCCGACACATGGAGTCACATTTTCCCTGGTTGAATTCACTGAAGAATAGGCAGGCAAAGATCTCCTAACGAGAGCAAGTTTCATGGAAAAGAAAGTACTCAATTACGAATATATGGTACCGTTGACCATCCAAATTGAGGAATAAAACAAATATTTATTCCCCTTTGGAAAACAGGACTCCAATCATTTTATACTCAAGATTGTGTTGATTGTTTTCGGGAATTTTTAATGTGAAATCGAAACAGAATTAATATTTACTGAGCCAGCTGCTCTCACGAAATTGCAAACCAAACAAACCCGTTGAACTTGCATTATGTTTGGGTCGAAGTAGATAACAACTTCTTATCTTCTGCGGCCCTTTGAATGCAGGATTTCCTTACGTCGAATTCTCGACTACTTTCCCGGAAAATGGCGTAGGGAACTTGGAGAGTTAAATGCCCTTCTCGTTCACACGGATTCACTGTTTACGGCGAGCTACGAGAGAGAGAGAGGTTCATAACAGGCGCAACGCAACTCAAGCCTGGCTACCTGCGGTCAGATACGATCGACCAGAGTTGTTCGAAATAAACTCAAATTAAAATATTCCAAACAATCCTTAAAGGGACGATTATTCACTTTTATCCTTTACCGCTAAAGGAAATTTCAAAGATGCGTCTGCACGCAATTAGTAAGTGCAAGAAGGTCTCTGGTGGAAACCGCAGTCCGTACACCAGAGGAAGGAGGTGATCCTTCAGACGACTCGTCGCTGGAAGACACGCTCTCTTGTTAGGTGCAATCATTTGTAGGCTTGCCCCACTGTTCGCCAGGTAATTTCCCACTCCGGTACTACCGCTACCGGTGCGCTCTGCTCAGAGGGTAACCGATTGCAGCAGGGTGTCTTGCTTGTTTCTTACCCTGTCGATAAACGTACCTAATTTTAATATTGGCTCGCGATGCGTTACGTTCTACGAATGGTAACTCCTCATCTGACCCCTTTTTTAAAGTAGGACTTGACTGGGTAGCTTTTCAAAAAGCTAGTGCCAAGAAACGTGCTAATTGAGCGTCACACCTGCCCCTGCTAGCTATTTGGAAAGCGAGCTAGGTTAAGACTCAATTTAAAAATTGAAGGAGTGACAATCACGTATCGCGTTTACGATTCCGTTCAATCGGAGTGAAGTTTGTTGTTTATTCGGCAATTTTTGCCTTTAAGTTTGTTTGTAGGCACTTCAATGCGATTGTAGATACGCTAGGTAGTGATTATGTAGAATAATTTAAATTGAGAAGGAAAGGTTTTTTTCGTGATTCTTGCGTGCTATAGAATCTAAATTTTTTCTAATTTTTCGTTTGTTTTGGATTACCGCTGGTACGAGCAGGTAGTCCAAATGTGCCTTTATGTACTTTACAAGGCTTTTAAAAATTATCGTGTAATTGCTGTATGTGGTTTCGATCTGTAATTTTAAATCTACGGTGGATAGAGATAATTTTTCTTTTGTTGTTTTTCAACATCAAGACATTTTGGGATATAATTTCTGAGTGTTCCTCTAATTTTCAAGTAAAGTGTTTTATTGAGAATCCTTAATCGAGCTGAATTATTTTTCAAGGAAATTTCATATTTTTTCTTCAAAAAGGGGTCTTTTTGTTGCTCTATAGCGATGTTCTTTATGTAGTTTCGTAATCCTCGCGATGGTTTTTTCGCTAATGTGTTAACAAACACGTACCCATTTGTAGGTATCAAATCAACAAATTTTGTTTTTTGTTGGGTATTTAGTTCGGTGCATTTTTCGGTACATAAATTAATTTCTTCATCGGTTATAAATGGTAGTTCATGAGTCGAATCATATGTTTGAATATCGTTTGGAAATTCGACAGAATTATCTTCTTGGAAGTAATGAGTGTTTTTTTCTATCTGATAGACATTGATTTTGCTTGAATCTTTTTCAGGCTCGATCTGTAGTTTAATTGTGAATTCCTTTTTTTTATGACTTAACCTTAAAGTATCCGAAACCAAATCGATTTTTCCTCTCAATTTCTTCAATATATCTATTCCAAGAATGCAGGCTTTTCTTTGGTTCGGAACTACCAAAATTGTGCTTAAAATCTAGATCGTTTATTTTTATTCTCAGAAAAATTTGAATTTTCAGTTTTGTGGCTTTTTGTCCCGTGGCACCCAATAAACTCCTGCCTGTTATTAGTAGGATAGGAAGATATGAGAATTCTACCCGGTTTTGTTCAAAGAGATCATTGGATATGCAGGTTGCTTCGCTTTCGGTATCGATCAAAGCTTTTATGGTTAATTTTCCGACCGTAAAATTAATTACTGGGCATTTGACTTTATTTTTGTTTTCTGAAAGTTTATCTTCTCCGAGAAGTTCATCGCGTAGGTTCGTAAATTCGTTGTTTCGTTTAGTGTTTACCGCCGTGTCAGTTTCCACCGACATATTCATAGATAACACGGGGCTGGCTCGTTTCCCGAATGGAGTTCACCATGACCATTTTCATATAATAATTCATTCTCCGGTTCTGTTTCGTCTGAAACTACGACAGGTTCGAGGCAATGAACATGTTTATTCTCAAAAGTTGAATTCTTTTGTGACCTTTTGGTCTCACGAGATTGCTGACCTCCTCCAGGTTCGTTAAAGTGTCTTATATTATTATTGTTATTATTACGGTGGTGAATACCGTTTTGCGAATTTCCACGTGAGATTTGATTTGGATATTCTCTCCCATTGCTTCTTAACTCCCGATTAAGAGTACTCGCGTTCGGATTCTTGTAGGCGGCATCGCTTCTTGCGATGCCTCCTCCGTTGCAGGGTTTGTGGGGATTGAATGACAGGAACTGGGCAAAAGAAACCAGAGAATACAAGGCTAAAAATCCACTGCTTCACAGAGATCAGAAAGAAAAGTGCATAATCACTGGAACCTATGAGAATAATTCATGAGATATAAATAGTTACATTCCAATATGAGTTTTTCTACTTGGAAGGGCATAATAGTTTCAATATTCTAGAAATTATTTCAGGATTGGAAGAAGGAGTGAGATTTTGAATACTATCTCCGCCTTGTCTCTTAGGAGTAGTATATAAACGAAACTTGTGTGAATAAACTAGAGGAAGTTCCGGACTAGGGTTTCAAAATTTTAATAAGACCATCATCAATCGAAAGAACATTAAAAATCATCGCACTCATGTTCCGACGTTTTCGAGGACGGGCCCTAGTTTTGCGATCATAAATTTTTGCAAATCACGCTCGCAGCGGTCGACCAACTACTACCTTGTAGTATCCATAAAAACTTCAAAATTCATCAGATTTATGGAATTAAAAACGGGAAATAACCGGTTGCGAAGATGCTATCAAAAATACATTCAATTATCCACCACCAGTTGACTGCCCCAGTGTTTGATAATATGGTCAAATATGCTCGGTACGCTTCAAAATTGTTGCCGGACGAAATTCCGTTTGTGAATGCTAATGGAACTTGCTTCTTGCTCACTCTTTCTCGCGAAAATTGCGATTGCAACAGATCCGCCTTTATAAAATGCGCTCGTTTTAAAAAAAAAACCATATGTTTCAAATGTTTCTATGACGAGTATCACCCGCGAGTATGAAGATAGTCATAAACAATGATTATATGTATAATAGAGTAACCTCAAAAAGTCACTATTTTTATAACTTTAACTGTACAAATACTTTTAAAGTATAAAATTTCAGTTACCATAAAAGCGTCATCAAATAATTTTTCTTTAAGGTTGCAAGTAGGAAAAAATTACTTTTTCGTAGATCCAGCGGCATCAGAGTTTTTTAAATTTTATCCTTTTTCTACTTTATTTTTTATATAGCTCACCGCTTACCGCATTACTTCAGAGTCCTGGGAATAAGGCCACTACGCCTTGCCTCGGCATCTTGCTCGAAAAAGGCTGCTTGCTCTATCTCTACCTTGAATACATAGTTCTCTATAACATGCCTACGACATGTAATAGAGAACTAAGGATTAGCCTTACTCTCTCTTATCTTCTCTTCCCTCTGCTTCTGTCTCAGTACGCTATGACCATAACAGCCAGATCAGACACTGTTCTCTGGGCACCAGATAATCTAAGCGCAGCTTTACGTTGAACCTTTGAAAGCTTGTTCCTACGACAGTTAAACCTTAGGGCGTCTGCCCACACCTCTTCCCCATACAACATGATGGAGTTTGCAACGCTTATCAAAATCCTTCTCTTGCAGCTCCAAGGACCTGCAATATTCGCCATGAGCCTAGACAGGATAGCTACGGCAGTCTCAGCCTTACTCACAGCCTTGGCAATCTGGATCCCGAAAGTTAGCTTCTCGTCAATCCATGCACCTAGATACTGCAGTACATTCACGGCCTCAACGCCATGCCCAGCGATATTCGCTTTGAAGGGCTCACTGAAGCGCCTAAGCATAGAAAGTACTAAAACTTCTGTCTTCTTGACAGACAGCTGCAAACCATGATTATGAAGCCAATTCTCAACCTTCCTTGAGACAATGGCGACCAATAGTCTGGCTTCTGCTCCTGCCCTAGCAGTTATCATTGCCGCAAGATAATAGGCAAGTCCAATTAGCTTCACTCCATCAAGAAGGTCTAAGAACAAGACCCCATCATAAGCAAGATTCCACATACCTGATCCAAGAACTGAACCCTGAGCTACGCCCGAATTAACCTTGACGCAGCACGTACCTTCAATTGTTTTAAAGATTAGATGCCTATCATTGAGGTTATCGCTGATGAAGAATGTCAATCCATTTTAGAAAGTTGAATGCGTTCCTGACATCAAACGTTATCATGATGCAGACGTCCCTTATCTGATTACTTCCTCTCTGAACCTTAGCAGTTTCCTGAAAAGCCTCACAAATCGCTCCTACCGTTGACCTGCCTTGTCGAAAGCCACGCTGGTTATCAGCTAGGCCCCCTGCTCCCTTTACGGCCACCCTTAACCTGGCCCGCAGCAAACCTTCAAATAGTTTCGCTGTGACATTGAGCATACAGAGAGGCGTGTACAAAGATGCCGTGACTGGCGTCCCCTTGCCTTTGTCAAGCAGAATAGGCTTCTGCTTCTTCCACCTTGAACAAAAAATACCAGCTTAAAGGCAGGGGTTGAACAAACCGAGTAGCAAGCAAGGACTTACTACCAACTTTACAACCTCCGGCGGAATAGCTTCAGGGCCTGGCGCTTTAATGATGGATATCTTCGGTGCTACCGTCCACAGATCCTCTTTGGTAAATTGAGGTATCGCTTAATGCAGGGGCTCCTCTACGATAACCCTGGATACATGAGTGGCAAAGAAATCCTCTATTATCTGTCCATCATTGCGGGTTCCTGAACCGCAATTGGCGCACGCCAAAAGAGCTTGCCAGTCACTATCTGGTAACCTAGCCCCCAAACATCACGATCTACAGACTCTCAAAGCGCCTTTTTGGCGTTCATGTAATCTCCGCTGACTAGAGTAGCATCTATTCCTCTTTTACGAGCTCTGGTTACTTTAAGCTTCAAACTGAAGCAGTTACTTCTCAGAACAGCAATTTCCTGCGTCCACTAATACACTGGCGGCTTCTAGAACTTCAAGACCCGTTTCGGCATTGGAGCTTCACACCTCTGCACAATCAGATCGATTGTCATTTCCGCCAAACGTTTAACACCAGACCTGGAGACGGCCACACATGTTGGCTCTGCAAGAAAGCTCCCACCCTTCACAGCAATTGTGCTTGGAAGGATAGTCGCATTAGGTTTGCGAGAATTGCAGCCCGTGTTGGTCCTTGGTAGGTTCCCAGGATTCTTGAGATGATGAGTTACACAGCCCATACGGAAGCCTAAATGTTGATGATCACTTGCTGTGTAGTCCTCAAGAACCTGCCACTCGCGCACTCTCCTGGCTGCACCTGTCGAGGCCATGGTGCCATCTTGAATGGTCTCCTGGTAGCCCTTCCTCCTAAAGGTAGTCGAGGTTCCTGTATTCATGATAGTGAGATCCACTCTTGCAGCCATATCAACTATCTCTCGACCCCTGGAATCGGTCAAAGTCATACCCTCCTTACATGACTTGGCATTAAACTCTCAAATGCGTCTGAGCCGCTAGTAATCCAAACAAACCCATTGCCTCTCTCGTGATTGTGTACTGGGAAGCATGAGCTATTAGCCAAATAGTCGCAGTGCCGCTGAGATCAGGAAACCAGTTTGGTCCCTTTCTGTCCTCGAGCTGCTCGCTGACGATGTAAATGTCAGCTCTTCTTTCAGCTTCTAGCTGATATGTAAGGTTCTGAGCCAGCCTGCAGCGTCCAAGATTTCCTTGGAGGATCACCGCCATCTACGGCTCGGGTTGCACGCGCGATCAGCCTCTCGATAGACCGCAAACCTTGAAGACCCAAGTACGTGATCTAGCGAGTACCTCTCTCCGTCATCTGCACAGAGCGAGCAATTCGCCAGCCCTGTGCAAGCTGCGACTCTGTAACCTTCCGCACCACACTTTCAGCAGAGTCGGCTCCTGTCTGCACCCTTGCAGCTATCCGCTACATGGCCGTAGCTAAAGCAATGGTAACAACGCTTCGCCATTACCTTGAGGCGCATCCTAGAACTGACCCAGCCGATCTTGACATGAGCAACTCGATCCTTTTTTTCCGCATCAGAACCTTCATCTCAGCAAATACCACAAGACTACCCCGGAAATGCGGCCTCGTCATATTGACAGTCGCCGCGTCCATTGCAACGTCTTCAAGAATAGAACGCAGAGCCACCTTGACTTCTTCAACGTCCGTAGCCACATCAAAATTGCTGTGTAACATAAATATTGAAAAGGCTAGAAAAGGTACCCATGGTAAGCATAAAATTTTCGATCCCGATGAAAATTATCCAGAGATTTACACAAGAAGTAATATTGTATGTAGTGTGAGGCTTCCAATTTTATTTGAGAAAGAGCGATTTTGTTTCAGTCTTCTACCTACCAAAAATCATCATCTTCTTCTTCTTATGACTCCTCCCGGAACCACTTTCGCAAAGGCTCCTGCTGATTTTCTGTTATTTCTTCGTCGGTCTTATTTGTACCGAACAAGTTGTGCGCGTCGTCTTTAGTTGCACCGTGGTTTGCTGTAACTGTGTAAAGCTGTTTGACCCCTTGTGCTCCATCTTCTTTCTTCCTATCGGGACAGATGAAACCGGCTGCCATGTGAGCGTAGGGACCGTTGGCAGCGGTAGAACCTGGTTACTTCCACTTTCTTTCTAACGCCACAGGCCTTCACATTTTCCCTAAGAGCCCTTTTTGTTTTTCTCACCTTGCATGATTTGGACCCGGATTCCTCAAAATAGTTCCACAGGGCCTCTTCCACTTTTTTTTTGACCGCCGAAGGTTATAAATCGAGAATCTTGACCTCGACTCGGGGAAAAAGCACCCGCACGTTTCCCTTATTGCACCTTCTTCAGAGTTGGCCTGTCAGCCAACCTCTTCTCCTTACAAGAACTCGATGCTACGAGTGTGAGCCTCTGCGCCCAGATTCCAATCATTTTCTGGCGCAGGTCTCTTTGCACTCGTCTTCGGAAGACTGTCGAATTAGGTCTCTTGACCTTTTTTATAGAATAAAGACAGGAGTTATGCCAATATTTTTATCCGTTTGTGTTCCTTCTATTTTTGCCTCTGGCTTTTTATTGGCATGCTTCAACGTCCAAAACTCTCTACCAAGATATCTCCCGTTTTCTTTTGCTACGTATTTTCGTTGAATTCAGGCCCTATACAGCGTTCGTTTCAGTGATTCGAGCTTCCGTTTCTCTTTTCTCTACAAAACTGCTCCATTCCCGACAAGATATTCGCCAGCTCGTGGACATCATGCATCTTATGTTCCATACTCACCATCGAGTTATCGATGGTTATCCGCGCGAATAATGTATTCATGTTTTTCGCTCTTGAAGGAGGGCGACATTCCTTTAATGGTGGTCATCGCTTTGCATCGTCCTGATAGTTTCAATTACATCTTAAACGACATGTTCCTCCAAGCGCCCCTTCCTTAAGTCACACTGCTTTGGAGAAAGATATTCAGCCTTTACTAATAAACATCAGCTTTTGTGTTTTATATGCTTAGAGAAACACGTCATCCTCGGCACCAGCATTGTACGTAAGAGTAAAGCAGTACTTGCAGGAAAGTTTATGCCATTGCCTCCATCGCTTCTGCTGGGGCTTCGTCAAACTCACAGGCTTTCTTGTTTTGTAGCCCTTGGTCAGCAGCTTGTTATTCTTTCGTGTTGAAGAGCAGTATATCCTCCATCACAATGCCCTCCACATCAGCCTGTCTCATTAAGTTGGTAGGGGAGGGCATTATCGATAATTTCGTCAACGACTACAGGCTTCAGTCCTTTGCTCGCAAACATCCCTCGGCGATTACAAGTTACAATTATGTTTCCACGATGGAAAATAGAGCTGAGAAATTGGAAGCAAAGGTGGTTGAGAAAAATACTAGATAAATGATGGTAAAGGCAGGGTTTTACCAACAAGTCGGAAGAGATGGTTGATAGCGCTAACAAAGAGCTGTGGAACTTTCCAGGATAAAAGGGTTAGTGAATGCCTTGTGCAAAGGATAAGAGAGGGTCATCCTAAAATGATGGATATGTAAAATAAAAGAAGGAGGAAGTATAGCTTTTTGGACAGATGGGAGACTGAGGCAAGATTTCTTACTGACCCCATTGCTATCCGTGATGTTTATCTTTAATATAGAAGGAAAATAAGGAGAGACATTAGAAGGGAAAGGCGGCGATGGACGGAAAAGACATTCAAGACGCTCGCATATGCCGACAATATAGAGCATTGAACTAAAAAGAAAAGAGCTCTCGAGAGGGACCTTGCCAATATTATGAGGTAGATTAGGTAGGTTCGAAGTGTCGAGAGCAGATAAAGTCATTTGAAGAGAAAACAGTCATTAGAACAGAAAAGAATGAGGAGATATCGAAGGTTTGTCGAACCACATACAATGTTGATAGAGCTCAATGCCAGAACATTGAGGAGAAGCCCTGATCGTGCGGCAAAGCCATGTTTGAACAAGTAGTCTTGAACCCAGACAGTAGAGCTGAGTTTCCTCAGGATCATATTGAGGCAACGTTTTACACAATGATGATGAAGCGATGTTATCGACTTGTGATAGCGCGGGGGTCATGTGTTTGGGCACTATAGATAGAGATAGCACTGATCATTTCATTGAAGAAGTAGGGGATAAAACACTGAACCACTCCTTCCCTTACTTTTCTCTGAGGCCGGAAAGGCCATCAGGTAATAGGGAGTCTTTGAAAAAAGTAGACAAAATTTATCCCTAAGAGGAAATCGTGAATCGATCACTGAGAATCCTCACTCGCGAAATTTTCAGCTCTCATCAAATTTTTAGGTGAATTCGATGTAATTATAAAAGCTCACGTAGATAGAAAGTAGGTATCGAATGTGAATTCAGAAAAATTGAAAATGTGCTGAATGATTACACCAGCACACAAGAGAGAAGTTTTCTGTACACCGGCCGCGAACTATCTATGAGCATGTTTTTCGACCCGCTAAATCTGAATTTCAAGTCAGTTCATGACGTACACCTCCAATTATTAAGTAAAAATGCTTCACTAATACTCCAAAGTGAATGAAGTTAAAGGCGGAGGAATGCCTATCTTAGATTAAGAAATTCCTTATACCTACAAGACACATCCATCCAGAAATGCAAATGCAATTGAAGATCAGTTCAATCAAATTCACTCTCACATAATTCAATTTTTCTACTAACAAGTTTCGGATTCAGAAAAATTAGAATCTTTTTTTGAATAGGTGCCTTTATCAAAACCTATTATATTACAACCAAAAGCCTCGCATTCGAATGATTTGAAAACATTATGAATATACTTCAATCAGAGTTTGCCTGGATCTGGAAAATTCGGAAAGGCGAAATAGAACTTTTTTCTTATTGAATAATAGAGAATACTCTATTTGAAATATGTGACTCCTGGAAATCAAATAGAAAACCAAGAATCCATCGACCACATCTGCACAAACACTTCCAAATATACCTATGATAAAAAAAGTGAATAAAAAAAGAGGGAAGATAAAAGAGAAAGCTACTCGAAATCCCCTTCTTGTCACGTTATGTTTTTGAAACTTGGATAATTCCGCTCACAACTAGCGTGAGAACGGATGCTGCGGTAAGCAAAATTCGAAGTGAAGATACCACCTTGGACCATCGCACGGCCAAAAGGATGCACGGAGATAGAGGGCGGATAAATATCGTCTTAGCGAGCACCGGTGACTGGAACCTTCAGGGCAGTATATTTCTACCTCCAGGAGAGTAAAGTTCGAAGGAGAGCAAGAGAAATTCAAGATCAAGTAATAATAGAGAGGAAATACAAGTATTTTTGAACTTGTTAATGATCAGTTCTCGCACTGCTTTATCCAAATATAACACATCTTTCTCTTTTTTTATCTCTCGTCCTCTTTTTTTTTCTCCAAAAAAAAAACACAAAAGAAATATTCGAATTTTCTACCAACATTTTGGTCTTCACCTAACACGCTTATCAAGGTGAAAATAATCTCCCAGCACATCAAAACCCCGAAGAACCCAGGCTGGTCTCTGCCTGAATTCACACTGAAGCCTAATCTAACTTTGGTACCCTTACTCGTCCAAGACCCAAATCGAGCAAGACATCACCAGCAGATCAAAATTCACGATGAACCCAGTACTCTCTGCTTTCACTCTTAAACATATTCAATCATGGTATTAGAGCTCTTGTTTAATTTATCCAAATCGGTTTTCAAATTGATAGGAGAGTCCTCCTTTTTTTGATAAAAAGCATTTCCATGAATTCTCTCTTACTCTCAAGCAAACTTTCATAACAACGTTCCAAACGAACATCACTCTTATGCTCTTCCACCGTAGTACTGGGGAGTCTCCCAGTCTGACCCACATAAGTCATTCTACAAATTTTTACAAGTTACCAGGTAAGTAACACCACTCTTTTTAAAAGTATGAAAAGGATCTGTAGCAAAGGTTACTATCGAATCCATTTTGAAAGGGACTCTGCAAATAGTCTTAATTTTGAACTGACATAACATGAATTGGACAGTTTTCGAAATTTGACGAAAATATGGAAGAACGATCGTATTATGAGAAACGTATTCTCTCAAATCTTTCTGCGTATATGTAGATAAATGATCATCCTGTTTGCTTTTTATTTGCTTTATTCTTATTGTAATATGCTTCTCTTTCAAATTATATGGATAATGATTCATAAAAAGGATATTGCTTACAATGTTTAAATTTCCTTTGTGAAACGGAACATGAGACAAAATCAGACCTCTATTCACCTCATTTTTGATAACTGCGATTTTAGTCTGGATAGGATGACCCGAAA